>PVKC010016433.1:0-20822 GCA_004027635.1 Crocidura indochinensis
ATTGGACAGACAAAAACAATCTAAAAACTAAATTGAAGCAAGAGCAGGAGTTAGTCTTTTGAAAATCCTTGATTAATAAACAATTAGTAGGATTCACATGAAAGAGAGAGAAAGAATTTTAATACACTAAACCAGAAATGAAAAGGAGGATGTCACTACAAATACTACAGAAATTCAAAGGGTAATCAGAAGTTATTCTAAAACATTTTTTTTAAAATATGGAACGCTTCACGAATTTGCGTGTCATCCTTGCGCAGGGGCCATGCTAATCTTCTCTGTATCGTTCCAATTTTAGTATATGTGCTGCTGAAGCGAGCACTATTCTAAAACTTTTATGCCACAAAACAAGAGCCTGAAAGAAAGGGATAAACTCTTGAACTTCTAATAACCTCCCTGATTGAACAAAAATGAATATCTAAAATCTGAATAGACCTATCACTATTGAGGAAATTAAAATGATAATCAAAAGGCTTCCCAAAACAAAAACCTTAAGCCCAGATAGTTTCAGAAGTGAAATCCTTTAAATCTTTTAATATGACATACTACCTTGGAGTCAACTAAAGAGGTGAAAGAATTATACAAAGAATACTTCAAAACACTACTTCAAGAAATAAGATAGCATAAGGAAATGGAGACATATACCCTAATTATGGATTTGAAGGTCAACATTATTAAAGTGGCACTACTTCCCAATGCACTGTACAGATTTAACTCAACCCTATAAGAATACCATTAAAAGCCTGTCTAGAGTACAGGCAAGGGTGGGGTGGGGAGAAAGGAGATTTGGGACACTGGTGATGGGATATTGCACTGGTGATGGGGGGTGTTCTTTACATGACTGAAACCCAACCATAATCTTGCTTGTTGTTTATTAAGGTGTTTAAATAAAATATATATAAAAATTATATCAATGACATTTTTCAAAAATTGCATCAAACACTTCAAATTCATTTGGGACCATAAGTATCCTTGAGTAACTAAAGCAATTCCTGGGAAAAAGAATATAGGAGGCATCATTTTCCACAACTTTAAACTATACTATAAAGCAGTATTCATTAAACAAGTATGGCACTGGAATAAAGGCAAACCATCCTATCAATGTAGTAGACTTGAGTATTCTAAGACTGACTTCCAGGTATATATGATCAATTGGTGTTTGATAAAGGAGTAAGTACTACGAAGTGGAACAAGGAAAACCTCTTCAACAAGTGATGTCAGGAAAACTGACCAACTACATAAAAAACAGTGAACTCAGACCTCTCTTTAACACCATGTATGAAGGTCAAATCCAAATGGATTTAAGACTTTTATATAAGAAGTGATACAATAAGTTGCTTAGAGGAAAACTTAAAAATAACACTTCATGACATTGAAAGTAAAAGAATGATCAAGGATAAAACACAACTGGCCAAAAAAAAAGTGGAAGCAAAGACAGACAAATTGAAGTACTTCTAAGAAGCTTCTGCACTTCAAAGGAATCAGAGACTTGAATACAAAGACGACCCACAGAAAAAGAGAACCTATTTACCCACTACCCATCATGGAAAAAGTTAGTATCTAAGATATACAAGGTACTGATAAATTTTAACAAAAAAATCTAACCCCACCCCAAAATAGAGAAAAGAAATGAACAGACATTACCTAGAATAAAGATGGGGTGCCGGAGCGGTGGTACAAGGCATCTGCCTTGCACATGCTAGCCTAGAACGGATCGCCATTGGATTCACCAGTGTCCCATATGGTCCCCCAAACCAGGTGCGATTTCTGAGTGCATAGCCAGGAGTAACCCCTGAGTGTCATTGGGTGTGACTTCAAAACAAACAGAAAGAAAGAAGGAAGGAAGGAAGGAAGGAAGGAAGGAAGGAAGGAAGGAAGAAGGAAGGAAGGAAGGAAGGAAGGAAAGACAAAAGAAAGAAGAAAGAAAGAAAGAAAGAAAGAAGAAAGAAAGAAAGAAGAAAGAAAGAAAGAAGAAAGAAAGAAGAAAGAAAGAGAAAGAAAGAAAGAAAGAAATACAGATGGCCAAAATGCACATAAAAATGCTCCACATCATTATTCATCAGGGAAATGCAAATAAAAATAACGAGATATAATCTTACACCACAGAGACAGTCACACATGAGAAAGTCAAAAACATCCAGTGCTGGTGTGGATACTGGGAGAAAGGTATTCTGGTGGAAATTAGACTGGCCCAGCGTTATTGGAAAACAAAATGAATATTCCTCAAAGGACTGGAAATTACGCTTCAATATGATCTAGCAATACCGTTTCTAGTGATATATCCTAGGAACACAAAAACAGCATGCAAAAAAGCCCACAGTATTCTGTTTTCTGCAGCACTATCTGCAACAGCCAGATTTTAGGACAACTCAAAGATCTGAGAACAGATGAATAGATAAAGAATCAGTGTACATCTACACAGTAGAATACTACATAGTTGTTAGGAAAATGAAGTCAAATAATTTTCTTATCTATAAATGGATATATAGAATATTATGCCATGTGAAATGAGTCAGAGGGAAATGGATAGGCATAGAATAATCACACTCACTTGAGGGTCCAAGAAAGGAAGAGGAAAAAGTGAGAGGGAAACTGAGGACATTGGTGACATGAAATGTTCAGTAAAGACTGGTGTACACTGTATGACTTAAAGTAAATCATGGATATTTTTTGCATCCATGGTTACAAAATTAACTAGAGTAATTACTTAAAAATTAAAAATAATTAATGAAGGGGCCGGGCAGTGGCGCTGGAGGTAAGGTGCCTGCGCTAACCTAGGATGGACCTTGGTTCGATCCCCCGGTTCCCCATACGGTCCCCCGTGCCAGCCAGGAGCGACTTCTGAGTGAATAGCCAGGAGTAACCCCTGAGCGTCACCGGGTGTGGCCCAAAAACCAAAAAAAACAAATGAATATGACTTTTTATTGTTGGAGTTTAGGGGAAGAGAGAATCAGGAGCATTCTAGTAGTTTGTTTCAAAGTTGATTAAATCTTTCACTTACTGTTTGCGTTTGAAATACTCAAGGCTAAGGAGAGAATCCAGGCAGGAAAAAACACCAAAGGAGTTAAGGACAACAATAGAGTAGATGAAAAGAGAAAAAAACTATCAAGAGAAGAGAAAGTTTTTGTGATGAAAAATATAAATTCTTTCTTGACAGACTCTTAAGATTAACAAAATTAATAAATAATAATGGATTCCTTTTTTACTTAATGGGTTTAAATGATTGAATAGTTACTACTTTTTAGACTCATTTCCCCATATATGACCAGTGTCAATTCTTTCATCTGGTTATTGTGCCTTTTTTAATGTTTTCATTTTTCTTTGAGCATTTTCTTATTGCTCTCATATTGCACTCATGAGGAGTACTGATATATTTTAGCAGTGAGTGGATAATAATATTTATATTTATACATAATACATGTATTCATATATGTATATATAGGTATAACTATAATTATATATATAAGTATAATCTCTTTCGCTAAATTCATTTGTTACTGATATCTATAATCTCTAATATTAGATTCATTCTACTTTTCTACTTCTCATATTGGTACTTCTTTATGTTTTTGCCAGAATAGCTGCATGAAAACCTATTTTCCTCAATCAAGATATGATAATCTTCACTAGTCCCATTCTTGCCATGGAAGCCCTCATGCCACTAACACCCTTAGCTGGACCACCTTCCTATACCACCTTCCTATACCTTCTTTATTCAGGATCACATATTCAATGCCAGTACAGAAGACTCCATAAAGGTCCCTCCATTGACCCCCCTCCTTTATTAAACACCACAGTTTATATCGCTCAGACCTAAAAGGAAGCTTTGACATAAAATGTGGAAGAGTTTCATTTTGATTACTTTACTTTTTAGCCATAAAACAGTAATTGAAATGTCTCTTGTTAAATGGTCTTCCACAATGTGACTATTGGGATATATTATTTTATTAATGTAACTATTTTATAGGATTTTTTTCTATAATGAGAATTATTGAGAATATCAAGTAATCTAGGCACATTGCAACTTACTTTTTAAAATCGCTTTAGGAAAATGAATGTGCCTTGAATGAATATATTTTGCTTTAAGATCCTATTTTGCTGAGACTCTATTCCCAGGACCTTGGTTTTATTTTAAATGAAAACATCATTTTTTTTTTAAATCATGGTGTCAAATTCATTTTCTCATCAAAGGCTAGGACACATTGTTTCCTACATTTGGATCATGTTGCCCTAGGATATGAAATTTATTCTCTGATCATTCAGGTCTTAAATTTTATGGAACCTGACATTAAATAGAAAGCTTGCTTTACCTTCTTTCTCTGGTTAGTAAAAGCTTTAAATTAGCAAAAAAAAGTTATTTCATTCTTCACTTGACAAACTTTTCTTATTTAGTGTTCTCTCGGAGACCCTCTAATATTCTCCACACATAGCCACAAGTTTCATGTATAGTATATATCTCTAGAATATAATACAAGTTTAATACGCATTCATTTAATTTGTGGTTGAGTTGGTAGCGATAAAAATTGAAAATGACTTTTTAAAATAACATTAGATCAGGAAATGCTATTTTAGTTTCACAAATATAGTGCACTGGTTAAAATTCTATTTTATTTTGGTCATATTTGAAAGTTGTAATGAGATGATGTCAAGACTCAAAACAGTATAGGAAAATTTTTAAGCATCTTAACCTTCTAGAAATATTGAGTATAAAAGTAGACTCAAAATCCTTTTCCATAAAGACTTAAATTTTAAATTCAAAAGTTTTTCCAAAACACTAATTATGCTGAATTACAAAAAGCTGAAAATATATTTCTTCTCTGACTATATTTCTCTACCTCCTACCTCTTATTTACATTTTCACATTTGTATTCATATTTAGAGCTTCTTTGCCTCATATTTCCAATTTGACATATCCTTGATTATCTGTGATATACCTCAGGGCATAATTTTAGTTTTTATTCCCACTAACAAGAGTTTATCTTCTCCTTCAAATTTCCAGTGAAAACAGAAAAGGAGACATGGTCAACTAGAGGAATATACCATTGAATCCTGTGACATATACCTATGATGGAGAAATATCATTTGGTTTGTATTCATAAGAATTTACTGGGCAGAGTTTTCTTTAGGAAGGAGAGTGGCCTAAATAAGAATGAATAGTTTTGTCTACTATGTTTGGCATTTGATAGCAACTACCATAGAAACTGAATTTGCAAGCAAGATATACATTGATATGATAAATATTTGGGAGGTTTAGAATTTCCAATCACTTTCTGATAGTCAATTATTATTATTATAAGTTTGATTCTTCACATATGCAATATGTAAGAATTGTTTCCACGCACTCAAGCATAGAGAGCAGCTTGCAATCTGTAGAGTATTGCAATATGTTTTTGTTCAGAGATAAGATTACCTAATGAAGATTTATAAATTCTATTTTTTAGGTTTTGCAGAATAGGTTATTGGGATGCCTGGATGTTCCTGGATTATTCTCCGGGGCTATTCTTGGCTCTGCATTTAGGAATGACTGCTGGTAGAGGAAGAAATGCTGGGGATTGAAGCCGAGTATGACACTTGCATGGCAAACATCTTAACCATTGTACTATGCTGGTTTTTATATTTTAAATTTATAGTAAAATAATTCCTGCTACATATGATTCATAATAATAATGTGGTTAATTATTTTTTCTTAAAATCGCTCTTACCTATTTGCATATTATGATTTCTGTACAAGATCAATAAATATTATCTATGTTTTTAGTGCCAGACTCACTGTTGCAGTCCTCTTTTGACCCCTTTGTACAGGAAGTGGGCTAGCAAACTGTATTTGAGGGATCATACTGGAATCAAACTCAGGACTCCATGTGTAAATTAGGTATGCCAGTTTATAGAGATCAGTCTTTAATATTTATTATTATTTATAAAGTATATGAAAACAAAATTTCTTTATAATTCTGTGATAAATATTTCAGTCAGCATAATAGCTTCCACGTCCATACATGTATCAGAAAATTTCATGACTTCATCTCTCCTGTCGGCTACATAATATTTCATTGTGTATATGCACCACAGTTGAAGTACTAGATTTACATAGAAAACAGTTGCCATTTTGTAAGAGGAAACACTTGTTTTAGTAACAAATATTTCTTAAGGGTTTTAAATATACTCAACATAAATAATATCAGGCATATTTCATACAATTAGTACATAAAATTAAAATATAAAATTAACAAAAAATCAGAAGGCCTCTTCTAACTTGTGTACTCCATATAAAACTTCAATCACACTTTCTTGTCTCTATGTCTTTGCTTGCCTATTTTGACTCTGGAGAAACCCATGTTCTCTCTTGACACATTAAATGTTATATGTTAAAGAGACTCAAATATTATGAAGAAAAAATTTACTTTTCTGAGTGGATATTATGTTGCTGGTTTATAATGGTGATTGTTTGAATCACATCTGGCAGGGCTCAGGTATGATTCTGGCTCTATACTCCGAATTCACTCCTGAGGTACCTGGAGGAACTAGGTGATGCTATATATTGTATTAGGTTTGGCCACAAATGAGGCAAGAGCTATAGAGAAATGTTTTGATACAGACTATGCATACATAGAAACTCCTTTTCATTATTACTACTCAACTATCAGTACTATACTTCCTTCTCATCCATGCAATTATACTAAATGTAAGTCTAATTGAAAATAACTCACTAAAATGCAGAGCCATTGTAATATAGTTATTAGACTGGTCTTGCAAACCAGAAATGGAGAGCATCTCCCTAAGACAGCAAGGGAAAAGCATCAGCACCAAAAAATGATAATCTATTTTAAACTATTACTTGAATTTCTTAAACTTTGTTCATAGATATCACAGATCTATTTTAATTTTCACTATGACAACAAATTTTAGATAAAATTATCATAAATACTTTACATTATCCCTCTGGGCATATTTTGCACAATTTTTGAGGGTTTTGCCCAACTTAAATTAGCGCATGTACATTAATCTGACATTATATCTAGTATCCATAATATATTTATGCACATAAACAAAATATATCCAATTAATTAGTTATCCCCTGTCTATAGGGATGCGTATATTAGTGTTAATATTGCATAATACATTATGTACATTATACACTAATTTTGTTACTACATGCTATTATGGGTCATTAAAGATTATTATAACATTTAAGAGTAAGTTTTCAAGTTAAGGATTAGATAATAACTAATATATGAATATATATTTGCTTTTGAGTAAAGCAATATTTCAAAAATTATTTTTACTTTTTCAAAATAATATCTTTAAGTACCAAATTACAAACATGATTGTGGTTGGGTTTTCAGTCATAAAAAGAACACTCAACCAGTGCAACATTTCCATCACCAATGCTCCCCTTCTCCCTCCTCCCCTAACCCCTCCCTCTATTAGAGACAGGCATTCTACTTATTTCACTCATAGCATGACGACATTGTCATGCTAGTTGTTAGTGTAGTTATTTCTATAACTGCATTCACCACTCTTTGTGGTGAGCTTCATATCATGAGCTGGTCCTCTGGCCCTCATCTCTATCATCTCTGGGCATTATTGCAATGTCTTTTTATTTTTCTTAAATCCCATAGATGAGTGAGACTGTTCCATGTCTCTCTCACTCCCTCTGACTTATTTCAGTCAGCATAATAGCTTCCATGTCCATACATGTATCATAAAATTTCATGACTTCATCTCTCCTGTCGGATACATAATATTTCATTATGTATATGCACCACAGTTTCTTTAGCCATTCATCTGTTGAAGGGCATCTCGGTTGTTTCCAGATTTGGGAAACATACTGCTGCAATGAATATAGGTGTAAAGAAAGCATTTTGTATTGTGCTTTTGTGTTCCTAGGGTATATACCTAGGAATGGTATAGATGGATCATATGGGAGCTTAATGTCTAGTTTTTTGAAGAATCTCCATATTGTTTTCCATAGGGCTGGACTAGATGGCATTCTCACCAGCAGTTAATGAGAGTCCCTTTTTCCTCACATCCCTGCCAGCACTGTTTTTGTTCTTTGTGATGTGTGCCAGTCTCTCTGACTTGACATGATACCTCATTTTTATTTTGTTTTGCATCTCTCTGATGATTAGTCATGCGGAACATATTTTCATATGCCTTTTGAATTATGAAATAGTGACTAAGATACAAAAGCCCCCACAGAATGGGAGAAACTAAATACCCAATGCTCATCAGATAAGAAACTAATATCTAAGATATACAAGGTACTGTCAGAACTAAACAAGAAAAAACATCTAACCCCATCACAAAATGGGGAGAAGAAATGAGCAGACACTTTCTCAAAGAAGAAATACAAATGGCCAATTATTATTACTTTTTGGGCCATAGGGGCTAGGCACTCAGAAATCTCTCCTGGCTCTGGGGAGCACATGGTATGCTGATGATTGAACCTAGGTCCTTCTGTATTGACCATGTGCAAGGCCAACATCCTACTGTGTGCTGTCACTCTTGCCCCATGGCCAAACATTATTTTTAAATGTATATTGTTGTTTGGAATTGCACTTAAATTTTTTTCAATGTTTGATTGTGTCAGTCAATATGGCCTCTAAATCTATATACTTTATTGGAATCATCATATGTATGCACAGATATTATAAATTATTTAATGTAAATAAAAGAGTTTTACATAAGTATTTTATATATTATTCACTAGATAAGTCTAAGTAGATTATTAATGAAATTATTTATTTTGATCATTTGCATTATTTTATATTAACTTTTTCTTTTATATAAATTACTATAAAGATTATGTAATATATAGTTGATGTAGTTAATCATAATGCACCTGGAAAGATATTTGGAAGTGAAATTATTAAAGTATCAAAAAAAGAAAAAAATAAATAGAAAAGAGCTTGGAAAGAAATTAAAAAATAACAAAATAAAGAAAAGATAGAAAAAAAAGAACAAGAAAATCTGTGAATATTATTGCATCTCACACTGAGGTCTTTGAGTCATTGTCACATTTAACACTCTTATTGCTAATTGCTAAGTCTATTATTTTTGTTTCTGAACATTAGGTGGCTTCATATACCATTGGTATCTAAGTAGGCTTGTTTCTATGGGGATGACATTATTAAAAAAATGCAGGTGTCCAAGAACTTCAGCACTATTGCTGATACTGTGACTTTTGGTCAGTGTATTTGTCTGCTAGGACCTCCTGAAGTACAAGGTCTGTGTGTGTGTGTGTGTGTGTGTGTGTGTGTGTGTGTGTGTGTGTGTGTGTGTGTGTGTGTGTGTGGGGGTATTGGAGTGAAAAGGTGCCCACAGTCACTCAAGAAAGTCCTAATGATGTCAGCCCTAATACTGGCATACCTGGAGTTTTGTTCAGATTAGTGTCTCTGTAGGGATCTATATGAGAGGTAAAGTTGGGCCATTGGTGAAGTGGTGATTGTGGGTAATGGGTGGAGTGTAGCTTCAATAGCTGGAGTCAGGGCTGGGACTTTTACCTTTCCTTCAGAGATTACCAGCTTTCAACTTTGTGGTCAATGAACTCATAATTTTTCATTGTTTGGTAAATATCTCTTTTGAGAACTGCTTGAGTCTATATGGAGCTGGCCAATTGCATACATGACAACTGCTTTTATGGGCCTGGTTTTAGCTCAATTAAATTTGTTTTCAATAGAAAAATAGATAATGCAATTTGACTTGTAAGTGACTGTGGTCTATTTTGCAACTCCTCAACCCTTTCACTGAGGTGTAAATGTAAGCACAGATAATACATAAGTAAAGAAACTTTCTAGTGTGTCTCACAAAAAGCCTCATAAAGAGACACAGCAAGCTATATTTGACTAATTGTGGCTTCATGCACAACTATCCTATCCTATCTTATGTTTCCCTATCCTAGCTTATTTTATTTATTTATTTATTTATTTATTTATTTATTTATTTATTTTGGTTTTTGGGTCACACTCCTGGCTCTGCGCTTAGAAATCGCCGCTGTCAGGCTTGGACCCATATGGATTGCCAGGAATTGAACCGAAGTCCACCTTGTTGGCCTTTCAAGGTATCACTCTGGTCCCTCTTGCTTACATTTTAAGTTCTACACCTATACAATTGTATTTGTTTTTATAAATAATGTTTTGAATAAACATTTGCCATTTAAAATATTTTTTAGCTGTAAATGTGATTTTTCTTTTTATTCTACTTGTGATGTCTTGGTTCAAGGCTTTAAATCTACATAGATAGTTCCATCAAATTTGGAGACTAAAAATTATTCTTCTCTTCATCTACTCTTTGATTTCTGGCATCGAAATAATACCTATGATGGGCTGCCTAATAATGTCTGATAGATTCCTGTTAACATTTTTTTTACTCTTCTTCAGACATTTTTCACTGTTTTTAGTTTAGATAGTTTCTAATCTACAAATTATCTACAAATTTATCTTCAAATTACTCATTCTTTTTTCAGTTATCTCAAACTTGATGCTGATCTAGGAATCTAGGTAAGTTTTATATTAATATATATTTTAACTTATATATAGCTTTTAATTTTGTTAAATCTTAGCAGTCATGTTATGTCACTTTCAATTATATAAAAAGACTTTGATAGTTACACATTATATATCTAATGCCTGTCTAAAATAACTGTATTTATTGAATATGGGTCATTTTTCCTCTTTCTGTGTTCATCTAATAATTTTTGGTTGAACAAATGAACCAGTAACCTCTAAGATGATCAACCTTAAGAATGATTTTCTCATAGTATGTTATTACTAATTTCTTTTTTTGTTTGTTTGGTTGGTTTTGGGGCCACATCTGGCAACACTCAGGAAATACTCTTGGTTTTGTGCTCAGAAATAGCTCCTGGCAGGATCGGAGGACCATAATGGATACCAGGAATTGAACCTGGGTCCTACCCGGGTTCTTCTCAGGTTGTATGCATGCAAAGCAAACAACGCCCTACCACTCAGGTCTGTGATAACTACTTTCTACTCAGTACTTACTGATACAGTAAGAAAAAGAAATAGCAGCATTCTAATTCCCTAAAAAATTTTACTAGGGACTGTACTGATTGCACAGTGATAGAGGATTTGTCTTGCAAGAGGCCTTGTCAGGTTCAATTTCCAGTATCTCATAGGTCCCCAGAAGCTGCCAGGAGTAATTCCTGAGTGCAAAGCCAGGAGTACATCTTTGCATAGCCAGTTCCCAAAACAAACAACAAGAAGTATTCACTAAAACTGAGTAATTAGTGAAAAATAAAGAATATTCTAACTTATACTCATGTTTAGTGTTCAGTCATTTTGTAACTCCATTGCTTCTTTGACTTCTCATGAAATTGCTAGTTTCTCTGCTAATTCATAGATGTTTTTTAGATGAGCCCTAAGACCTGAAAGGTTTCTTCTGTTCTCAGTGTTCTAAACTATGTGTAGGATGGCGCTATGTGATCGTTTGGTGTAGGAAGCTCATGTTTCAGGAACATCAACATCAGTACTATATTTACAGGAGCCATTTCTAGGTCCTGTGTTTTTTTATGAAAGGCTCCTTGGAGTTCTATGAACACAGTTTAGTGATCAACTGGGAAACTGAATAGGGTCAGTAGCTAATCTGTGACTATTATATTTAGAAAACTACCTTATTCTTGTTTTTCAGCCACTCTTTTCATCTGAACTGCTCAGAGTCCATTTTGAGCTTTTATAGCTTTTGGTTTCTCTCTCCATTCCATACTGGTGAGGTGGGAATGAGGAAGGCTCCAGGAAGAAAATCATGAACTCAGAGTTCTTAGCTAGTGAAAGAACTGACTTACAAGAATAGTTTGTTCTCAAATTTTTATCTGCCTTTGATCATTTTCCAAGGAGAGTTGCTTTTTCAAAGCTTTTTATTTTCAAAGTTTTTTCAAAACTCTTTTTCAAAGAGTTGCTTTTCATATTTTTCTCTAGAATTTATGATTATTCTTTGTAGGGGAAATTACCTGGTCTCTTCATGCTGCTATTACCAAAAGTCCTATCTTTACTTGTAAACACTTTTTATCTACATTTTAAAGCAGAAAATGGTTCATGAAAGTAATAGATTTAAAAATAGATTATTGTATTCATAAATCTATCAAGTTTTTTTCTTTATATGTAAGCTAAAAAGCATTATCATGGTGTGTTTTCTTTGATCTTTTTCCTGACAATTTTTTTATCCATTCACTATAAACTTTCATGTTTTGTTTTATTAAAATAGGTGTTTTATGAATTATAAAAATAAAGTTCATGAAATTTTCATTAAGGAAGTAAAAGTGTATATTTAAGATTATAACTGCTATATTTGATTTTATTCTATTATTTTATTTTTGCATCATTATAAGTTAATGTTTCATTCATATATTAATTAGATAATTATTTCATATTAATGCCAGATAAAAAAGGTTGGATCTTTGTGATGAATGTTTCTAATGTCCATGTAATTGTTTTGTGGATATTTTTTCTCTTGATTATTGGTATGGCCTAGAGCTTGCTTATAATTAACAGAAAATAGCAAAGATTAGAATTATTCAAATTCAGTCACATAAAATGTGGAGCTGGACTCTGTCTTGCTGTTCTTGACAAAATAACTGTCAAAATATAAATTGCTTGTATTGACTGAATCAGATATGAAGGAACTATGGTTAGCCTCTGGGACTTGAACTTCATCTTTCCATGTGCCAGAAAATAAGTACCAAAGTACTCAATCCTGTGATTCTAAGGAAACATTTCTGACATAGTAATAGATACTATCCTAGTTTAGTTCAGATGAGACATGGATACTATGTAATATTTTTATTACAATCTCGTCACTCTAAGCAAAGGATATACTTACACCATAATTAAACTATAAAGCTATGCTGATTGAAACTCTGAAATTTGTTAATTTGTTAGTTAGGAATAGAAAACCATTTATCAGTGGCATTTGGACATCCTATTCATTCTTACACATTTATTTGGTACAATCTAGAGTTTTCTAATGTGAAGATACATTTAGAACGATGTATCAAATACAAAATATAGAAATAAACAAACATCTGCAAAATTGAAAAGCATTGCATACTAAAAAATTTAAAAATAAATCCTCCAGGGTATAATCTCAAATAAAAAAGAACAAATGTTTAAGACAGGGCTGGACCCTTTAGTCCTGAGTTTTATTATCATTTTCACAGTTGTTTCTGAATTATAACAAGTTTTTTTTTAATTTGGTTTCATAAGTTGCAACAACAATTTTTTTTTAAAAAATGTATTGAAATCACTGTAACTGACAAAGTTCTTTATAGTTGGCTTTCAAATATACAATGTCTCAGAGTCAATCCCACCACCAGTTTCGACCTCCATTAATGATTCTAGGGTTCATCCCATTCCACCATCCCTGTTCCCAGTCAGCCAGCACAACAGTTTTAAGTTCTGATTGCTAAAAATGTGTATCTCATGATTTTATGGTTGCTGATTCTGGCTTAAATATTTAGTTCTGTTCCTTCTTAGCATTACAATGCATCTGAGAGCTCTTGACTCCTGTCCCTCATCCTTTCATATTTGTGTGTCTCCGCCTGAACTCAATTTCTTTTCTTCTCCTCGATATATTATGGGGTCTATGGTATTCTCGGCTATTGCCATTTAAACCATTGCATTTTTTCATGCAGTTATTCTAGATATAAGAATCACATGCATTATTGGGCCCTTATCTGAACGGTACCCATGGATATTTAATTATTCCAGCGAAATTACATTTCTTTATTTTTTTTCATATTTGGTTAATTTAGGTGAAGAAATTTATCTGCCTATTAAAGGCTTATTGTTAAGGAATCTTAATCATTTTAATCATCCTGGCATCTTTACATACCTCCTTTTTTCTATCTTAAATTATTATAAAATGTTCCTTCTTTATAATGTCAAGCTATAAAATTTCTTTTTAAAAACAAAAAACTAAAGCTTAAATTCTGCTCAACATAAAGATAAAGGAGAATTTTCTAAGGAAAGTGTAAAGTTGTTTAAAAATAAGCTAAAGATTAATTATTTAATTTTTAGAGATGTGGTGTGGTGTCCATATGGAAGTTATTCATAATTTTGTTATTTGAATAAAACGTCCTTAATCAAAAGAGATTTATACTATCACATATGTTGCCTTCAGAGACAGTGCTTCTTCTCAAATAGAAGTGGTTAAAAACTGTTAGGGAGTCGGGGTTGTTGGAGCCCACGTGACCAGATCCAGTATTAGGAAGCAACTGCCTGTTGAGAATGCTCCAGAAATATGGCAAAGAACTTGTCATGAACTAGGGCTCAGCTTGGCATGAACCTGAAACCTCTCCAGATAACTGTCAGATATTGTGCCTCACAGAGATGTTATAAGTATCTGGACATTTCCTAGTCCAGGAGTTCTTACCATCCCTATCTACTTTTCCTCTCCTTTGGTTGGACAACTGTATCTTTGTTTCTGCTCCTTATTCCCTTTAGGATTAGCTACTCCTTTTGTACCTTTACTCCCCCTTTTGATTAACTTCTGCAGAACTATCTATGTGGGCATGATCACTTAGGCCATGACCAGTAGGATATAAAACCTTTAAGTTGCACAATAAACTAACCGTTGACCCTCAGTCCAGATTAGTGGGTACTCCATATCAGACGACTGATATTCAGTCAGCAGTTTGTCTCATCATTTTGGTTCTAAGCACCAAGCTTATGACAGCTATGCGGTGTCAATAAGTATTAGAATAATTAATTTCCAGAATTTAAAAGCAAACAATAAAAACCAATTTTAGCTTAAAGATAAAACTTTGACATTTATTTTCCGGGGACCGTTTGACTCTCTTGAGAGCCCTCAGTATATTACAAAGGGACATCAGGTGAAATAGTATTAATGCGTATTTATGGCATGAGATTAGTGACCCAAGAGGTAGGACAGATTGGCCATAAAAATGAAACAAGGTTGGCTGGGGAGCCACGATTGAAAAAAAGTGGAAAAATTCTGGCAGATGATATCTAAATTCCATTTCAAAGTTTCAACTACAGAGCATATCAATTAAATAAGAGCAGATTTAGATAATACTCCAGGGAACATCCTTATTTCAATTATAGTAATATGAACAAGGAAGATTTCAGATCTGCCTCATATTTGATATCACAAATGCTGCCATGCCACCTAGTGGTTCATCCTGATATTTACTTTTTTACAAAATAATTTTAGTCTAAGTAAAATATGTATTATTTAATTCATTTTACTACATATTTAAATGAATACAGCCATATTATCATTAAGTTTATATTATTGTGCTATCTTTTGTTAGGTGCACAATAAAATATTACTTATTATTATTGTACATTCAATTGATACAAAATAAAAAATTGATACAACAGAAACAGTTAAAAACTATTTTTGGGGGAACACATCTGATTGTGCTTAGGGGATACACATGGTTCTGAGCTCAGAAATCGCTTCTGGCAGCCTCGGGGGACCATATAGGAACCCTGTTCTGTCCCGGTTGGCCTTGTGCAAGGCAAACTCCCTACCACTCTGCTATCTCTCTGACTCCCTAAAAATTATTTTTTTTGGAAAAAGTTTCTGCTCATTTACATTACCTAAGAGATAAGAATGGGAACTTTCATATTACCAAAAATAAAAATAGAAAGAAATAAAATCTACTTTGATAGATACAAAATTTGTGTATATGTTGATGATACATAATATAATGTTGAATAAAACCTGTGAGATTAAACAACCAGTTCAAAGGAAAAGTGACAAGACATATAGCTCTATGTCTACACATCTTTCTCTATGCACCTGTAGAAAGATATTTGGATTGTTTCTAGATATTGGTTTCATAAATAGCATTGAAATTAAAAACTGTGCATATTAATTTTAGAATGAATGTTTTTGTGTTCTTTGGATAAATGATGTAGGAGTGAAATTTCTAGCTTGCATATTAATTCTACTTTTAGTTTGCTTTTAGAAATCCCTTTTTATCATAGATGCTGAGCCCCTATACAATATCTATCTCACAATGAAGTTTCCTTTTTCCTCATATACACTCCACAAATAAGTTTCCAGTCTTTTTGACATTAATCATTATTGCTGATAAAAGATGATTGCCATTTTTATTTACATTTACCCTCATAATTAGTGATAAAGAACATTTTACATGTTTCTAATGGTATCTGGATGTCTTTGGAAAAATGACATCACCACTCCTCTTGATTTTTTTGATGATTCTTTTATTTTGACTTTTTTTGAGTATTTTATATCTTGGATATTAGCTCTTTTCAGACAGTGGTGATGCAATACTTTCTCCCATTTAATAGTATGGTTTTATTTTATCCATCATTTATTTTGTATTTAAATTAAAAATTGTATTTATTAAGTTCAATGAATATATATGATAGTGAAGAAAATCTATACTATGGAAATCAGCTGTAAAAAATTCTCAAATAATGAACTTGGAGACACTAAAATGAGAATACTTAATGAGCTTTTAAAATATTGATACAGATTGTCAATAAAGCACAAGAAAGTATGAGAGAGAAAATCAGAAAACTATAAAATAGTAGAATTGAATAGTATGATAGGCAGAATAAAAAAATCAATGAAAGTTCTCAGTAAGTGTAATAATATCTACAGATAATTTTGGTAAACTTCAAGATTGTTATAGGAAATCTCTAGAAAATAACCTAAGAGGAAGAAAACTTTGAAAATAAATGACCAACACACCAAAGAGCTATGTGATGAGTTCAGAAAATAAAGGAATCTAGGGGTTTCTGAAGAATAAGAAATAAGACTAAAGAAAAACTAGTTATATTACTACTTAAAACTAGTTAAAATTATAGTTGAGAATATTCTAAATTTGAGGAGAGAATGCACATAAACTGAGGGGCATATAAGTTTGTTTATTGTTTTGTTTTGCTTGTATGTTTGTTTTTGGCCACACTCAGTGGTCTCTGGAATTGCTCCTGGCTATGAGCTGGGATATTGCTCTGACTTGGGAGATCACATGGGATGCTGGGGATTGAACCAAGTTTGCAAGGCAAATGCCCTACCACTGCACTATCACTCCGGCCCCATAGTTTTAACCAAAGTAACCTCACTCCAAATAAAATTAGACACATTGTAACCAGAGTAACAAAAGTCAAAGATAGATGCAAAAAGATTGGTAGTTGTTGGAGGCTAAAGTATAGAGAGCAAGATGGAGTCTCTCATGCCTGAGCATTAATAAACTGTCCACATAACAAACTGCATGCTGCAGCTGCAGCATATCCTCCAAGGGCTGAAGGAAAGGGCACTGATTAACAGGAACGGGCTAAGCACAAGTGCTCCAATAAAGCTCCGTGCAGATACCTAAGGCTAAAGATTAGATCTTAGGACGGATAAGTACATTCTTGTGAAGCAGCTGCTATGCCTTATCTGGTCAACCTTTACTGTGACTGTTATTGAAGTTATTGCTTGAAAATAGACCCTGTGTAAAAATACTGACCCTAACCCCCTTATTTTGCTCACGCTATATAAGCCTGCCCCTCTCTCTCAATAAATTCGACTCTTGACCGGAATCCCGCCTTGAGTTCATTATTTTCCCAGCGCTCTTTTATCTTTCAGGTCGAATCCTCTACATGACTCACAAATAACTTTGTGACCCTCAACCACCCTGCTGGCCGAAGTCCCAGGGGTCGCAGGTAGTATTGAAAGTAACAAGGTCAAAAATAAATTATATAAAATATTTTGGATGTGATTCATATCAGATCTAACAAATAAGACTGTATGGGTCAGTAACTTTCACCTTACATGAAAGTTATAAGATAATTGTTAATGGTGACATTTAGACTTATTACCTTGTATTGAAATATATATGTATACCAACATGTTACGCAAATTTCCTAAGTATTTTTCTATATACACCACTGCATAGCTCTTTGGGATAGCTTGTAAAAGTTTCAAGTAACATTCTAGATTTAAGATGAAGTTATTTCACATAATCAAATATTTGTATCATTTGAATTGTAGTGTACTAGTTTGGTGTGGGAGATTCTAAGTTTAAAATCCTTTAGAATCCTGAGAGAATCTCAAGAGTCAAAGAGCTTGGCATGTCACCTAACTGCCCACTAACTTATTTTGCCTAAGAACTTTAGTCCTGCAAACAAAATGACTAAGGCCAAGGGAGCAGCAGATATTTGCGAAAATTTTAGAGGCAAACTAGAATCACAGTGACCACTGAAGGGAAGTTCTGTTTGAACAGATTTGTCCACTAAAGCAGCACTTTTGAAAATCAATAAATCAACAAATAAATGTAGGCACCTAATTTTTTTCACAGAGACATATATAATTAAAAATTCAAAAATAGTGTCATTGAATGAGTATTTGCTAAAGGCTAATGAAAAAATATAATATAAAAACCATATAATGTAATGCTATAATATGTTTTATTAAGGGCTGGGTTGCTAACGATTTAAAATTACTCAATATAGCCACTAGATAGCACTGTAAGTCTTTGCATTACTAACAAGTAAAGCAAACTAATTTTAAAACTGCTTGATTAATACAGTAATAGTGTTCAGTAAATTTCCCTAAAGGAAAAAAATATGTGGTAAAAAGTTGATCCTGTGGTGTATTTTACTTGAATTGTCCTATTTGGTCTGTAATTCTTCAATACCAACTCAAGAAATTTGGTTCAATTTTGTGAAATTGAACATTCACCTTACATGAAGTGTAAGTGTACCTTATAGTAGCAATTAATTAAATATAAAGGTATACATTTTTATTGATTGTTTTAACCAGCAGTGGTCTCATAAAAATTTTATATTGTAGTTCTTCCATTAATATACACAACATTTTAGCCAATATCTTATTTAAAAATGTGAATATGCTCATTTTTTTAAGGTCTCAATTGATACACATATGAAAATATATGTAGATGTTTAGATTTTTGATCCAATGGCAAGGAGTTTAGATTCTCAAAATTAAAATATAGAATAAAGAGAAAGATGGAAAAGATCACTGTTGAAATGATATAAAGTTATTAAAGTCCTTAGATTTATAAGATAGATGAAATTTAATGGTGTTGAAGAAAACACACATTTCTCTAGAAAACCAAAACAATTATATAAAGAAAAAAATTAAAGCAGAGCACCAGCACCAGTACTAGAAAAGTAATAAATAGTTTTGTCCAACAAAAAAAGCTATGTATAACATAATTGTATATAGAGACTATGGGGCTGGAGAGATGGCACAGTGGTGTTTGCCTTGCAAGCAGTCTATCCAGGACCTAAGGTGGTTGGTTCGAATCCCGGCATCCCATATGGTCCCCCGTGCCTGCCAGGAGCTATAGAGACTATGAAATATTTAGTATATAGCCTGGAACAATAACAACTGAGTGTTGTGTTTACTTAATGACTGAAGCTGGCAATTTTTATCTTCTATTTTTATTGATACCATGATTTATGATGCAATTAATTATTAATGACAGTTTATTATATAAATATCCCCAAAATTACACCCACCACCAATATGTCTGCCTCCTTCCATCAAAGTCCCAGTCACCCCTACCCTGTAAAACTGAGTATTCTTCTCCAGTGCACATGCTGGATAGACCACATGCTGGATCACAAAACATTATTTTACAGAATTATGAAGATAGTAATTTTATAAATTTTCCTCTTAAGACATGATTCTTTTAAAAATGCAAATTAATCATCAACTGAAATGGAAAAGAAATTTAAAACACTTAGAAGTGGGCCTTTTTCCCCCTCTACATTAAATTCTGCTCCTTGGAAAATTCTCTTTGGGTTTAAAAAGCAACAATTAAACTTCAGTATTCTGACACTACTACAAAGTCTTTATGAGATGAAATTATTCATCAATAATAAGGGAAAGTCTAAATTTAATACAGAGAACTTTAATTTATAGTTGGAATAACTGTGTTACAGGTCAATAAATGATTTAGTTCGTAGCTTGTTAAGTCACATTATTAAGGGAACTCAGACCAACAAAAGGTCAGTATGTAATCAACAATAAATCTTTACAGTATATTTTACATGAAATAAAACTGTTTCGAAATAGGTTTATTTCTTTAATTCTACTATAGAATTTTTCTTACAAGTTTTCCAAGAACTTGAGTTAATAGCATAATCTCTCATTACTATATCTGAGATCACTTACACAAAATCTATAGTGTTGACAGCTTTGAGGTCCATCTCTGTTACCAGATTGGCTTTCAGTCTAAATCATATAGGGGCATGCAACTAGCAGCACCATGTGGCCATTTTTAAGGTGGTCTGTGTTACGTCCCAGGTGCCAAGGATGAAAGCACTCTACAAAGTTTAAGTCAGAAATTCCTTATTAGCTCCACAGCAACTGTTCTTTACACAAAGGAAAGCAAAGTTTAGTCTTGGTGGGGGGGAGGGAGGGAGACTTGGGACATTGGTGTTGGGTATGTTGGATTGGTGAAGGGGGTGTTCTTTACATGACCTAAACCTAATCACAAACATATACGTAATCAAAATGTTTAAATAAAGAAAAATAAATAAAAAAAAGAATTGTTTAAACTGAAAAAGAAAAAAGAAATAACAGGTCTGAAAAACTAAAAAAAAAAAAAAGCAGTTCTTCAGGTCCTTTTTAATGTGTAGGGTACATCCTCACAAAGCATATACACACAAGTAGAAAAGTGGGTTCACAATAACAAAGAATGGGGTTAGAGTTACAAGGTCAATAAGTGGCTAAAACTTCAACAGATGGTTATTTTCAGAAAGAGGCTCCTGTCTCTGGGCCTGACTAGTTTGGGAGTTCCTACAATAAAACAAGAAGTCATGATAAGAACTAATCTCTTCAGCAATAAAGCAAGCAGT
>PVKC010016434.1:0-20809 GCA_004027635.1 Crocidura indochinensis
CCCCATGCAAGGCAAATGCTCTACCATTGTGCCATCACTCTGGCCCCTCAAAAGTAGCTTTGTCAATATCACATCTCATATTTTTAAAAACAATATGAACTGTGTCAGAGCAATTAGTCTCCACAAAGTTGGAAATATTTTCTTGGATGGGGTTTAATCTACCAATACTAGAGATACAATAGCTTCATCAAAGAAGATCCCAAATTACTTGGCATAGGGTACACGTGCTATGCCTGGGGAATATCTTTGGCTTCTAGGTTGACAGTTGTCCTCAGTGGCCATCTGAGGGACCCAGATGGGCCCAGACTTGGGGAGCACAATTCCAAGATGACTCTTCCATAAAGAGAACTGCTATGAGCTATGTCTGCAACAAAACAGGGGACTTCACAACATGCACCCCAAATCAAATGAGCTAGTTCAAAACAAAACAAAAGGTATCATATACCTAAAACAAAGTCACATCATTACGCAAAGTATAAAACACAATCTCCTGAATCTTTCTAAATTTAGTTTTAGAACCTGGCTGGCCTCAGCCGCTCACAGAGGTGACTGGCTTTCTTTACAACATCAGCAATTTTTACAATAATAACATTTCAGGTCTTAGTTTTTATTTTTGGGCCAAAGTGGATGGTACTCAGGGCTCACACCTAGCTCTGTTCACAGGGATCACTCCTGGCAGATTCGGGTTCCAGTTAGAGTGCTGAGATTGAACCCATGTCAGCCATATACAATGCAAACGCCCTCGCCATTGTCCTCGCCCCTAGATTAATTTTTAATTTTTATTTTTTTTATTTGTGGCCTGAGCTCCCTCCCCCTACCCCAAGCCTTCCCTGCTTTTAGATAATTCAACCCTGACATAAATGCACTTCACTCGCAAGTCTATCATCCATTTGTTCACCACAGATGCTGTTAAATGTCATCTGCAGCCAGAATTAAGGGGAAAGAACAAGCATTAATTAAGGCACAAAGAGTGGGAAGCTAATTTTGGAAGAGAGTTGGTTGCAGGGTTTTATTGTCCAGGGTGTGGAGCAGAAATGGAAGGGGAAGGTCATTGCAGTCTCTTGACCACATACCTGCATCAGAGAGGATGCAACCACCTCTCCAGTCCCAAGTGTCTCTTCTCATTTACTCTATTTCTGAGGGTCTCTTGTTGGGGCCTCTGGATACCTCAGATCTCAGTATTTCTGAGATGATTGCATCAGCTCTTGAAAGCCTTCATGGGAATTTACTGATCAGAAAAAAAATATCTTCCAGTAAGTAGAGATGAAGAGACAAGGATGAAAAAGGACATTTAGAAGCTGGAGATAACATGACCTAAATGAATCAGAAAGTTGTGCTGTGCAAAGCAAGGTAAACTCTAGTAATATTGTACTGGTGAAGGGGGGTGTTCTGTTTATGACTGAAACCCAACTACAATCATGCTTGTAATTATGGTGCTTAAATAAAGATTTTATATATAAAAAAGACATTGCCATCTTGAAGAACCGGTTTCCAATTCGTCTAATGTGTGTGTGTGTGTGTGTGTGTGTGTGTGTGTGAGAGAGAGAGAGAGAGAGAGAGAGTGAAAGAGAGAGAGACTGAGACAGAGAGACATCTAAAATTAAACCTAGGGTCTTAACTTATCCAAGATATATGCACTATCACCCTTACCTCTCTCCCCTATTATTTTCACTATTTTCCTTCTTTTTGCTATAGGACTGAGTGCTTTCTCTAGTTCTGTAGAGAAAGGCTATTTTATTAATTAAAAATCTCCTTTTCTGTTCATTTTTTAAAAATTATATTGAGACACTTTCATGCCTATGATATTCTAACACCACATCCATTATTGTCCTGAAGTCCCTTCAACCCAATCCCTCCCTGTCCCCTTCTTGGTAAGTTCATGCTCTATAGACTAGGGCCTTTGGCTATTCATTTTGTTGCAAACCCTTCTCTAATCACAGCTATGCTGCATCTAGTAATTTGGGAGGCTCTATTTTAATTTAGTTCAAACTATTGTAACATTCTCTTGACCCTTCCTTTGAGTTAGATGTTATCTTTAAGTCTGTAGTTGAAAACGTTTTAAAGGCACTTTGGGAACTTCTATTACGGATTTCTGATTTAAGTCCATCGATTTCTGGGAATATCCTTTGTAGGACTTGTGAGAATTTGCTCAGGGGCATTTTATGGCCCCACATGTGATTTATTCTGTTTAAAAAGTTTCATGTGAACTTGAATAATTGTGCATTCTCTAGTGTTGAATTGAATGAACATTCAATATGTGCCAATTAGATCATATTGATAGATATTTTGGTTCAGATAATCTGATTTTCCACCTGCAAAAATGATCAGCTACTGTTCAAAGAGTGTTCAAGTCCCCACTATAGGGGCCAGAGAGACAGCACAACAGTAAGCCATTTGCCAGTACAGGATGAACCCTAATTCAATTCCCAGCATCCCATATGGTCTCCCGAGCCTGCCAGGGGCAATTTCTATGCACAGAACCAAGAGTAACCCATGAGTCGCTGGGTGTGGGTCCCCCCCAAAAGCCTCCCAAAACAAATAAAGTCCCAGCTATAATAATGAGTTCATCTATTTCTTCTCTTAGCCCCATCCATTTTTAGATTGAGGACTCTGATACCTCTATTAGGTGTGTGAGCAGAGAGGATTACCGTGTCTTCATAGAGAACTGACTTCTTTATCATCAGAGAATGGCTCTATTTGTCCATGATTATTTTCTTGTTTCCAAATAAGTTTTGTTGGATTATGGCTATATGGCTCTATTTGTCCACGATTATTTTCTTGTTTCCAAATAAGTTTTGTTGGAGATTAAAAACCTATTCCGGATATTGGGGAAAAAAAACAACACTTGCTGTTAGCAAGATATATCCCTTTACTTGTAACTTCTTTAAAATAGTATGGGGATTTTCTTGTTGTTGAATTAGAGTTGAATCATTGTGTCAATTTACTGTCAATCAATGTGTGTGGTTGTTTGGGGGCTGGGGGATCACATCCACCAATGCTCTGGGCATACTTCTGATTTTGTGCCCAATAATCCTTCTTGGCAGTGCTTAAAGGAATTATATGTGATGCCAGGAATCAGACTGGTGTTTGCTGCATGCAAGGCAAGCACCTTATCTTGGACCACCTGGACCACAATCCTTGTGCTGTATTTTAGGTCCTAAAATCATTCACATCTGGAAAGGGTTGGTTTGGGGCCAAGTCTCAGTGGTACTCAGGGGTTAATGCAGTTGAAAACCAAACCTGGCCTGTTGTGCTACTACAGTTTTCTGAGCATCTCCTTGGCACTCCATTCACATGCAAAGTGACCCTGGATTTAATTTCTGCCATATTTGGAACAGTCCTCTCATCACTATGACAGCTATTTACATAGTCCACACACCCCCTAATGTGCCAATTTATCTTTTTTATTTGGGACAGGGAGGAGAACTTAGGAACCATTCCTGGCAGTGCTTAGCATTTATTCCTAGTTCTGCAATCAAGGATCACTTCTGACATTGCTCAGGGGATCACATTCAATGCCAGGGAACAAACTAGGGTTGTTTGTGTGCACAGCAAGGCCCTTAACCCTTGTGCTATAGCCACTCTCTAGCCCACTGCCCTTTCTAGTTATAAGAGAAATATTATAATCTTATTAAATCAGAATTTGATAGGATCTAACTCTTGGAGCTCAGGTATTTAAAATGTTTCTTGTGGAGTAGGTGTCTGTGACTCCCCACTTTCCTACCCAAATCTTTCTTAACCCTTGCCTTAAAACCCTGCTGTTGTATTTTCTTAGAGGAGACACAAAGGGGTGTGGGTGGGTTGGAACTGAAGGAATCATCTTTTCCCTTCTCAAGATAGGGTTTGGGAGAGGTTCTTTTCCTGGGGAGAAAGGATACAGTTCTGGATAAATTCAGCACTGGAGACTTGCCCTGTCCCTACCAGGTCACCACACTTCCTGGCTCTCAGCCTAAGCACTGAATGGGGCTCCTGGAGGGAAGAAGCATGGCTTCCCCCAAAATCTTTGGGAAGGATTTTAGTGGATTCCATCTATCTAGGTCTCTCTTGTTGTGAGAAGGGAAGGATATGCTCTAAGTTCTGCTTGTGCCAGCTTGACAGCTCAAGCTCCATTTCAATGAAGAAGGATGTTGACTTATCTACATAACAGGCTCATGGATGGACAGGAGCTGAGTGAACTCAGACCCTGAGAACTATGACCTTGGCTGGCACTCGGTCTTTGCCTTCTCTGCTGCAAAGTCACTATTGACTGCTGCTCTTTGCTGAGCCCTTTGTACTAAGCCTCACACCCTAGAACTCTGTTACCAGGACATCAAATTACCTCAAAATAACACACACACACACACACACACAGTGACCTTCTGCATGAAAGGCAAATGCCTTACCTCCATGCTATCTCTCTGGCCCCCAGGAAGATCCATTTTTGATGTCCCGTTTCCTATTCTTTGGATTCTGAGTGGGGTGATGTGTTTCCAGAAGGCCTCAGAAGAACTAGGTGGCACCGCTGCTATGCCAATAAGAAGTCAAGTCCCCTAAGATGGCACTTCATGGTAATTCAACCTGAGAAAGAAAATTTTTATTTTTGAGAAGGGAAATTTTATTAAAAATTACTCTCTGCTAACTCAAAGCTGTTCTGAAATATTTTTTTAGCCTCCATAATATTTTTCAAGATTGACACTTGGGTTTTAATAGCACCCTCTGAAAGAAATAATTAAAAGTGGTGGAAGACTTCTTAGAATTTGAACTTGAAATGAAAAAAGATATTTACAGCCTCAGAAAGTCTAGGGTAGAAGGGTTGAGTGGGGATTTCCATGTTGCTCTGGTTTCTGACTTTTATTTGCTTTCTTTGAGGTACACGTGGCAATATTTACTCATGACTGCACTCGAGGACCACTCCTGGCACTGCCTGGGGAACCATATGGGATGCCAGGAATGAACCCAGGTAGGTTTCTTGAAGGGTATTGGTCACTTCCAGGAGCCCTGAGTTCTCAGGAGCTCCAGAAACTCACTAAGCACTGACCTGAGCTATATGTTGGCAACTTTTTAAAGAGATGCCAGCTAGAATGTGCAGAGGTAGGGCATGGGGCTTCATTACCACTCCACCTACCTGTTTTCAGGGGTCCCTCACACCTGAACTGCTGAGCTGAGCTCCTAGAGTACCTTCAGAGAATAGAGACAGAGCCTCATATCGACTCAGCCAAGCCTCTTTGATCAGGACTTCTAGTTTAATGGCTATTCACCACTCATGGACACTGGCGAGTGGGTAGCATAGCCTAAGGCTCTTTTCTCTGCCTATTTCACATCCACTAGGAAAACCACTGAGGTTTGGGCACAGTCTGGGGTCTACACTGTGGATGTATGATAGGCTGCTAAAACTGCTGACACTACACACCAGACTAGATCCATTTCTATCTCTACCAGCACACATTGTCTCTTGTGTTTTAAAGTTTATTTATTTATTTAGTAATTGATTGGTTTTTGAGCCACATCCAGAATCACTCAGGGGCCACTTTTGGCTCTGCACTCAAAAATTGCCCTAGCCAGGTTCCTCGAAGGTTGGCCACATGCAAAGCAAATGCCCCACCTCTGTGCTATCTCTCCGGCCCAGGTATTGCCTCTTTTAATCACAAAACATTTTGTTATTTTCAGGTCTCCAAAGCAATTATCAGATCACACAGGACAGTCCTATGGTTGGGGGTCATTAGGGCAACCCCAGTGGTGCTTGGGGACCTTCATGGATACGTATAGAGGTGTTGAGGGGGGCCTGAGGTGTGCAGATCAAACTGGGGTCCCACTAGTTAAGGCAGGTGCCATTGAGCTTCGAGCTATTCCCTCACTGCTCTCTTTTTCAACCCTTTTATGACACAGTAATAAAGATGAAAACATTCATCAGAAATTCTGCAGCTCTGAGATTCTTTTCTATTCTTTCTTTCCTTTTATTTATTATTTTATTTATTATTTATTTTTATTTTTTTATTTTTGGGGGCCACACCCAGTGATACTCAGGGGTTGGTTACTCCTGGAAATGCACTCAGAAATTGCTTCTAGCTTGGGACAGTGGGGGATCCAACCACAGTCTCTCCTGGGTCAGCCACATGCAATAGCCTATAACCTAACCACTGTGCCATCTCTCCAATTCCTCTGAGTTTCTTTTCTGAGAATAAGTTTGTAGCTGAGGGGCTGGGGAAGGGGAAAGCCATGCTTTTGCATTTGTGAAATTCTAAGATTATGTAACAGAAATAGGAGTTTTCTCAGGTTGCACAACTATGCACATCACTGAGGTCTGACTTAGAGCTCTGAGGCTGTCTCAGCAACTCTCACAAGCAACTTGGCAACCCCCTTCTCTAGGAATGGTCTTTAGCAAGTGCTGAGGGTTTTGGGGGTCAGCTATGTTTTTTTCCCCACTTGCTTTTTAAGACGATATATAGAAAAGCCAGGAAATGAAAGAACATATTCATGAGAGCGAGAGAAGGTCCCAAATGTAATCAGCTTCAGAGCAATTAAGAATTGACTCTACTTTTATTATCATCTAAATCCCTCTCAGAGGTCGATGCTAAAAGCTCCTTCACTCTGGCTGTTTCTTCAATGCATGGAATTAATTTTTGTAAGTCATTTGCAAAAAAAAAAAAAAGCAAAAGCGGACAGAGATCCTATTAGCTTGTTATTGACTAGGCCAGCTACATTGAACTGTGTATGTCATTGGCCATTTTCCACAAATGGTGCCTCAGAGCAGAGGTTGGGTAGAAGCAGTCACCTGTCCTTTAGCTTTCCATGACCACATACTGTCCCCTTCTAACTGCCCCACTGACAGACTCAACTACAACATTGCAACTCCTCTTTTTTTGTTTATGTTTTTGGGTCACACCCGGCAGTGTTCAGGGGCTACTCCTGGCTCTATGTTCAGAAATCACTCTTGGCAGACTCGGGGGACCATACAAGATGCATGGGATTCGAACCACCATCCTTCTGTATGCAAGGCAAACGCCCTACCTCCATGCTATCTCTCTGGCCCTGCTTCTCCTCTTTTCTATTGTTGGATCACCCCCTAAATAAAACACAAACCATCCCATCTATTGATAGTATATCTATGCAAGTGGACCAACGCAGTTAGATGGTCATGTGTTTGTGTCTCTTTTCATCTTGTGATTGTTTTTTTTTTTTTTGAGGCAATCTTTCTGATTCCTGCTACAATTGCAATCAAGAAGTTGGTTTAATGCCAATGTAGTTCCTCAGACTGAGCACAGGGGTGAGAAGGAAGAGGGTCAAGAGTGAAGATTTTGCCAGGGGTTGGAATTTCCTTTACGGTGTAGACTTTTGAGCTTTTCAGTCATTGTGTTGGATTAAGCTCAAAAGTGTACATAGCGGGGCTGGTGGTAGCGCTGGAGGTAAGGTGCCTGCCTTGCCTGTGCTAGCCTAGGATGGACCGCGGTTCCATCCCCCGGTTTCCCATATGGTCTCCCAAGCCAGGAGTGACTTCTGAACGCATAGCCAGGAGTAACCCCTGAGCATCACTGGGTGTGGCCCAAAAACCAAAATAAAAAAGTGTACATAGCTTATTCTACTGCAGAGCCAGGTTCTCCTTTGGTCAATGATAACCCAAAGTGCCTATCTCCTTTTGGTGGCTCTATTTCTGCAACCATCCCAGTGACTAATTACTTGTATTTATTTTATAGGCTCTAGAAGGAACTATAACAAAATCCATCATGAATGGGTGGCAAAGTAGTTTTTTGAGGAGGTTCACATGCTTAGATTTGAGTCATATATAGGGGGCATATGGCCCGTGACAAAGAATTGGTGCAGTCTGGTGATCAACAGCCAATTCTGTGGTGGGAAAAATGCATGTCTGTGACCTTGAGAGTTGAGTCTGTTGACTACTTTTAACCTGGTTTTAACCTTGCTGAAAGACAAATCTAGTATAACATCAATACATTCCCCCTAGAAGGGTCTTTAATGATCAGGGCAATTCAGTCCATTTGAAGTCTTCTCTGGGTTCCAACCATATCCAAAACTCTATTGAGGGAAACCAATAAACTTTCTGGGTTATTCTGAGTCCTTTTTCGTTGGTAGAGACCTTTGGATTGGTCCTCATATTGCCTTCTAATTAGATGTCTCTTAATTGGTTCCTATGGTTTACTTGTTAAAAAAGATGTTTCCCTATTGCCTCCTCATCTGGCTTTTTCCCCTCCCCTTCGGGGTGGGCTTTCTTTTTTCCAATAAAGGCTGCTTTGAAAGCCTGAAGGGAAAGCTGCCATTTTGGCTCATGATTTCACGTGGTGGAGCGATTGGCTTGTGGGTGAACAGCTTGTGATGTGAGTTCCTGGCCTGCTATTCCTTCCCAGCTGTGTGTGGATTATTTCCTTTGTAGAAATTGCTCCCGGACTTGTGTTTCTTGTCCTACCCGGATAGGGAGCATGGGGATCCCTTTCCCTCTCTGGGGATTGTGAAATGCAATCCACCATTTCATACTTTTTCTCCATGATGTTACATCCACATAGCCATTCTGCTATCATTTATCAGAGTGACCCTGTCTACCCCACACAGTTATCTTTAGGATGGCAGGATGGGGGGGACAGAAATGAAATGTGGGGTACAGAATGGGAATGTGGGGGGATAGGATAGAAATGTGGGGTGATGGTGTTCTCTCTGGTGCAGAGTATGTCTGGATCATGGTCAATAGATAGAGGATCACAGGGACACAGTGATCATCATCTTGGCAGTGAAGGTTGACCTTCAACCTTTGTTTTCCTTCCCAGCATCTGGCACTATATTCAAAGGGTCTTTGTGGATGTGGATTCCTTTACAGAGAAAGTGACAACTCATCCTCATCAGCCCTGTGTCCAGTCACAAGACCTGAGCTGCTCATCACCCAGCCAGTGACCCATCCAATAAGCTAAGTCCTGAGCTAAGCCTCAAGCAGATTCTGACCAACCACAAAGCAAAACACATAAGTTTTAAGAAGTGGCAGAAATATTTCTAGAGTTGCAGTCTTGCATTTTTAATAATTTTGATACATGCACGACGCTTTTAATACTAAAGTATTAAGTATACTCTAATATTTTAGTTAGCAAGTACCTCAATACCCACTGCATCTTCGGGCATCAGCCCCACCACGAATCAGTTGTGCTTATGGAATCAATTACGGGTGAAATTTCTTTGCCAAGTTGAGCCCCCAAATCAAGACTTGCCATATATTTCTATTTCAGACTGCAGAGGTGGAATCTCATCTCGCACTGTGCCAGACAGCTGCTGTGCTCCTGCAAATCAAAGATGAAAACAGAACACCACAAAAAAGCTGTGAGATGCAGAGGGCCTGCCGCACGAAAAAATCAGACTGACAGAAAAAAAGACTTAAAAAAGAAAGAGGGGGGAAAAAGTGTCAGACACGGCCTGAATTGTAAACAGCTTTTAGGTGTATATATTCACTTCATTATTTTCTAGTTAATGGGTTTTCAAATAAGCGAAGAACATTCCGGGGATGTCTTTTCCTTAACGTTGTAATTTCACAAACTGTCAAGAACCCACTGGGGTAAATGAAGATCTGCTTGGATTTTCTTAATTGCCACCAAGTTGAGGAATGGGTCTTGATTCTGAGCACTGTGACAAATGGCTCCGAGCTCGGGCTGGCGGGTGGGCGCAGGGGACCAGCTCATTACTGTGCAGTGCCAGGAGAGCTGACAGGAGAAATGACACCAGCTTCAGGGGCCAATGATGGGGCCAGCAGAGGAGCCTCCCTGTCATCATAGTCACATGCGAGGGTGTGGATGCCCCTTGCTGGGAAAAGGGCTGGGGCATAGACAAGAGATTCGGTGCCTGGGACCCTGTCTATCCGTGTGCTTGCTGAACAGAAGCAGGCATGGATTCAGCTGTTTCCCTTCTCTGCACTCAGCAGAAGGAAGGCAGATAAGGGTGACACAGGAAGCCCCCATTTCTCAAAACCTCTTGTCCCCACATTCAGCCCAACTGCACCCTTTCTTCTGACCTTTGGGCCATTCCCTGGCCCACTATTGACCTCTGGGATGACCAATACAAGCAAGTGCATCTTGAGGAGGGTCTCAGAGGTGAAGGTGAAGAAGAGCACTGTTGGCACATCTTAGTTCCAAGACTTGCCTCCAGATGGACAGGCATCAGAGGAGGAACCAAACATATGTGAGAGCTGGGAAATGGACAACGTCATGGTCTGTGATCATGAAAAGGCTTTGCATAATTAGGGACAGACTTTCTGTTGCAATGAAGCTCCACAGACACACGACAAGGACAAGAACTAAGAGGGGAAGAGGATAACACTGAAAAGAAAAAAAAAGAAAACGGCACTGGGGTGTCTGGCGTGGGAGGGCATTTTCCCTGCACAAAGGAAAGTACAGTGCATACTTTTATATTTTCACATCTACAAACACATGCCTGTGTGTTTTGGCAAGGCACACATGTAAACATGCCTGCCTGTGTGTTTTGATGTATATCTACATATCGGCACACATGTCTGTAAATCTCATTTATGCTTATACTTACCTAGACATGCCTACATGCGTGCATACATGCCTGTATATATATTTAGCATATGCCCCTGATTTATATAAATTTCTGAATTGATGCTTGCATACATGTCTACATGTGTGCATATATGATTCCATGTACTTGTATATATGTCCAAATATATTCAGTATATACTATTTATATGTCTGCATATTTTGTTTTCATAGTTGTGTATCTATATGCCTGTATGTGTGAACATGTCTGTACATGATTATATGTGATTACACATGCCTATATACATGCATGTACATGATTACATGTCTGTGTGACTACATTAATGACTACATGTGATTGCATACATTTCTGCATGAAATCACATGAACTCTGTCCTGATTTTTCCATAGCTTATGAAATTTTATGACTGTAGGTGTTTACCTGCAGGTCTGTACATGATTACACATATGTCTGTATCTAGTAACGCGTGCCTATATGTGATTACATAGTGTCTGCATAGGTTGCATATATATATCTGTTTGTGCTCATACATGCCTGCGTGTTTTTTACACATATGTCTTTATGTGATGACATGCATGTCAGTATATAGACTTCTGACTCCTCTCTCACCAATTTTCAACATAGTTATTTTATTTTTATTTTTTGGTTTTGGGGTCACATCCGGCAGCGCTCAGGGGTTACTCCTGGCTCTACGCTCAGAAATCGCCCCCAGCAGGCTCGGAGGACCATATGAGATGCGGGGATTCGAACCACTGTTCTTCTGCAATGCAAAGCAAACGATTTACCTCCATGCTATCTCTCTGACCCCTAACATAGTAATTTTAAATGAAAGCTTTTATTATGCTAATAATGTAAACAGCGCCAAGTGGGTCACAAAAGGAGAAACCTCCTGCAGATGTTGGCACTGGGGCCCCTTGATAAGGGGACAGAGCACGTCCCCCAAATGCTGAAGCTATGGCAACTGCACACACAGAACTATCTTACATCTTCTGCTAGCCAATGGTCCAGCTTCACCTCTTCTGTGCTTCCAGAAGTCTGGGCAACCCACAAACTGCACCACCTCCATGTCTGCATATTCTCCCATCTCCACAGATCCTCAAAGTCATGGACCACGCAGCAATGTACACAGATCCATGGCACTCACACAATTTTGATACTGAGGTTCCAATAGGAATACATCAAATTAGATGTGAAGTTCTCATAGAAGTCACATAAACTCAATAAACAAAACCAACAACAGAATGCTCAACTTACAATAAACAGCTTGGCTAACCTGCAGATGACATAACGTTGCCATGGCAAGATATGGTAATTTTCATAAATTTTCTTTTAATTAAGTCTGTTTTTGATAATTCCTTTACCATTTAATTGTATCAAACAATATTAGGTAAATTATTTGTACCTGCCAAGGCAGGCTAGGGGGAAGTTCAGAATCTGGCGACTGGTGCTGGGAATGGTGTTGTAATATTGAATGCCACAAATGACACTATTGTGTGCAATTCTGTAAGCCTTGGTGTCTGAATACATTTTATTAAAAATTTAAAAAAGGAGGAATCTCCTTCAACTATGCTGATACTGATCATGTTGGAAACTACCCCCAATGAAGTGACCCATCAGGGTTGATGATTCTCAGGGTATCTGTAGTAGTGGAATGGTGACAATAGTGGATAGGCAGGGCCCAGAAAGAAGGGGCAGAGGCCCTCTTAAATTTGATCCCACAAGTCCCCTTCCTGGGGTAAAACCCAGGAAATCTAGAAACCTGAGCTATAGGCAGAAATGGAGGAGTCAAGTCTGTGAAAACAAAGCCACATTTTACAATGAAACCAGCAGCCTTGACCACATCACTAGGAGTAGATGATGGAGCCCCCAAGGCAACTTCTACTAAAGGAAGAACAACACTGGAGTTTTGGTTGGGTGTTGGAGAGACAGAACAGCAGGTAAGACACTTACCTTGCACAGGGCCAACCTGAGTTTGATCCTTGATACCACATAAGGACCCCTAAATATCACCAGGAGTAATCCCTGAGTACAACTGGGTATGTACCAACAACCAAAAATAATATTTTTCTGGGATTGGAGAGATAGCATGGAGGTAGGGAAATTGCCTTGCATGCAGAAGGATGGTGGTTCAAATTCCAGCATTCCATATGCTCCTCCGAGCCTGCCAGGAGTGATTTCTGAGCATAGAGCCAGAAGTAATCCTTGAGTGCTGCCAGGTGTGACCCAAGAACAAACAAACAAAAAAATTTTTTTAAACAGAGGAACACTGGAGTGTTAGTCAGGACCACACTGAGTTATAAAATAATAAGAGACAGATAAGGGATATGTCCAGAGACAGCAGAAAATGATTCCACACACAGGTGATGTAGGCAGAGCCTGGAGGACCCCACTTAGCCTGAGTTGCAGAGCCTCACCCCTTGAGAAGAGAAACCCCAGAGTGGTGAGTAGCCAGACCCAATCCTCAGACAACAGGCCCCAGAACAATGAAGATGAAGAAATTCTTGCATCAGTAGGGAGTAACAAAGATCCAGGAAGATTCTCAGCTACATAAGATCTTTTAAAACTGCCTGAACAAGACTTTAGAACATTTCAAAAACAAACTGAGAATCAATTTACAGAGAGTTTGATAGGGAAAAAAATTAATCAAATTGGAATAAAGAAACCAAAGCAGACAAATCTCTGAGGCAGAACAGAGGAAGCTGGGAATTGAATCAGTGAACTTGAAGATCTATTACTTCATCAATAAAGAAGACAAAATAGAAAAGGGATTGAGAAAAATGAAGAAAGTCTAAGAAATATTTACAATAACAAAGGGAACAATCTCACCATCAGTAATTCTGGAAGCAAAGGAGAAAGGGTATAATGACTGGTTAAAGAGATAACAGGTGAAAACTTTTCCTATACGAAGAGGAAAAAGGGAACATTGATCCAAGAGGCCTAAGGAATGCAAATTAAAGCAAACCCAAGCAGAATAACATGAAGACACACTGAGATAAAATGAAAATAACAAAAGACTGAGATAGATTCCTTAAAAGAGCAAGAGAGAAGCAAAATTCATTTACAAAGAGAATAATATCTGATTAAGAGTAGACTTCTCCAAGACTCAAGAAAAGAATGGAATAATATATGCAAAGTACTGAATATAAGGAACCTCCAATCAAAAATCCCCCATCCTACAAGGTCAGCAAAATTGAAGGACAGATAAGATAATCCTCAAAAAAGCATCAGGTGGAGTCACTGGCAGCTATCTAAACCAGATCAATTAGACATGCTGTATGACTTCATATAAAAAGCTAAGATTAAATGATATAAGAAACTAAAATGCTCAGATAGATGCCAAAAATCCATCATATTAACAATTTATTAAAAATGTCAGAGAGATATAACATGGAGGTAGGGTGTTTGCCTTGCATGCAGAAGGTCAGTGGTTCGAATTCCGGCATCCCATGTGGTCCCCCATCCCTGCTAGGGGCGATTTCTGAGTGTAGAGCCAGGAGTAACCCCTGAGCACTACCGGGTGTGACCCAACCCACCCCCCAACAAACAAATAAACAAAAAAAGAATGGACTTAACTATTTCATAAGAAGGCATAGATTGGTTAGATGGATCATAAAAATCCAGCCTTCTATTTCAATAAAAGTCACACTTAAACAAGGAAAAATAAACAGACTGAAGAGTGAAAGATTGAAAATATACATAGGGCAATGATTGTGGAAGTTTTCTCCCGAGACCTGGAAATCACTCCCTGAAAAAAAATAAAGGACACAGACATCTGTCTATTGTGTGACTGACACATTTTATTAGTGGCCCAGCTTATTTTATACATGCCAGAACAAAAGATGGTTTCACGCCTAGGTTTAAAATGTTACCATTTTTTTTCAGGAACATCTTAAGCTAAACTGTCCCAATCAATTAATAAAGCACTTGGAATAAAATGAAATAAGGTAAGAACAAAGTGGTAGCTTTGGTAGGGAGGGAAGCAGGGAACAGACTTGGAGGGAATAGTTATGTGGCCTGCAGCAGGTATGTGTTGATGCAGCTCATTCGCCTCTTCCTTGGCAGACTTTCTTTTCCTTCCTGCTTTTAGCAGCATTCCCCCAGCCCCCTCTTATGGCTGAATCCCCACAAATAGTAAACAAAAAATAGAGGATGAAACTTGCATTAGCTCAAATAACTTTTATAAAGTGATAAGAGATAGGGATGATCATGACATACTGGGAAAGGGATCAATAGAACAAGACTTTTCTCTTATCAACATGTATACATAAAATGAAAGGACAGCAAAACATATAAAGCAGTTTCTGATAGATGCTAGGAGAAACATTAACAGCAATATCATGCTAATGGAATATTTTTACACCCTTCACTATCAGGTCAACCATATAGGACCACAATAAGGGAATGAACCCTACATGAAGAATTGGAGAAATTGTAATTAATAGATATGTACCAGGCTCTCTGTCTCCCAAAAGTTGAATATACATTCTCTTCAGTGCACATAAAGTATTTTCAAGGATAGACAAATCTTCAGAGAATATACACTGAGTTTACTATTTTATTCCAAAAAATCAAACACACAGAAACCCTTCCTAACATCTTCTATGAAGCTAACATCACACTAATACCAAAAGTGTACAGAAACATTTATTTTTTATTTTAATAATATCTTTATTTAAACACTGTGATTACAAACATGATTGTAGTTGGGTTTAAGTCATAAAAAGAACACACCCCTTCATGAGTGCAACCTTCCCATCACCAATGCCTCCATCTTTTCTCTCCTCCCTCCACCTGTATTCAAGACAGGCTTTCTACATCCCTCACTGACATTGTTATGATAGTTCTCAGTGTAATTATTTAACTGTACTCACCACTCTTTGTGGTGAGCTTCATATCTTGATAAAGAAACTAAGAACTTACAGTGGAAAAAAATGGCCTCTTCAACAAATGGTGCTGGGAAAACAGAATAGTTACATGAAAAGTAATTTAAGCTTGATCTATATCTCACACTTTATGCAAAAGTCAACTCAATGTAGATCAGAGAATTTGCTATTTTATCAGAAACTATAAAGTGCATTGAGAAAAAATATAGAAAGAATGCTCCAAGATTTGGACCTCAAAGGCATCTTCAATAATTTGAAACCACTGGCAAAGGCAACAAAATAAAAAAATAAACAAGTGAGACATCAAAGTAAAGAATCTCTGCATGGCAAAAGAAACACAGGATAAAACTAGAAGACTGATAAGCAAAGAGCAAAATATCTGCATTTAATACTTTAGATAAAGGCTTGATATCCAGGATTTATAAAACACTCATAAAGTTAAAACAATTTCAAACACCCTATCGGTCAATCAATCAATCAATCAATCAATCAATGGGGAGTGGCAGTGAACACATACTTCTCAGAGGAAGATAAGAAAATTATCATAGGCGGATGAAACAGTGCTCAGCCTCACTTATCATCAGGGAAATATAAATCAAGTTGACAATGAGATATTTCACAGCAGTGAGAATAGCGCATATTATAAATAGTAGGGGCAGTCTGTGCTGGCAGGAAAAAAGGAGTTCTCATCCACTTTTGGTGGGAATGTTGTCTGATTGAATTCCTGTGGATTATGGTAGGGAGAGTCCTTAGTAGTCTTAGAATTGAGTTGCCACATCACCCAGAAATTCTACTTTTGTATATCTACCCCTAGGACTTAAAACATTTATTCAAAAGATATATGCTCACCATTATTCATTGCTGCACTTTGTACAATAGTTAAGATATGGAATAAAACTAGGTGTCAAATGAATGATTATGAAGATACGGTATATATACACACACAATCAAATGCTACAAGTAACGACGAAATCAGGTAATTGGTTGCTAACTGGCTGGAACTGAATGATACGTTGAATGAAATAATAATAAGAAAGACGAACTGAATAATCTTGATGTAGATATAGTGGTATATGGAATACTGGATGAGGAAATTTAATGTGACAAAGTGGATTATACTAAGATCACTCCTGAACCCATAACTTAGGGAAGAAATCTAGGTAAGAAGGAAAGCAGATGAGAAACTGAGATAATGGGGAAAGAGGAACCTGGGATTCAGTTTTACTGGTGATGTGGGAAAGTGGTATAATAGACATTGAAAACATGAATCTTAGCTAAAAACCACTATTTTTTTTAATGTTTCTGTTTATGTGGCAGTAAGGGGAAGGGTTATGATGGAGTATGGGAGCACTTGTGATGAGACTTAACATCAGTGTAAGTGGGGATGGTGTTAAAACACGGCATGCTTAAAGCTCAAATATCAGTAACTTTGTAAATTATAGTTCTTTAAGTAAATTAAAAATGTGAAATTAAAGACTTACTTCCCTATCCCCCCAAAAAAAGTTTAACAGGTAATAGTGGGATATAGGAAAAGTTTTCAGATTACAGAGACATATTGGTGAGAGTGGAGGGTCTTGGGCATTTTAGTGGTGATAGGAAAAGTGCAGTAATGTCCATCAGAACATAATTGTTTACACAACTGTAACCATATTAAATGAAACTGTAATAATAATAAGTAAAATAAAATAAGCAAATATTTAAATGGTTGCCATAATGTGGTAGAAAATTTTTCTGGACTCATGGTTCAATTTGAATTTCAGATAAGCAACAAGCCAGTTTTTTTTTTTCTCTCCCCAGCAGAAGTAGCTCAAATATTGCCCAGGGCATACTTACACTACAACAGGATTTATTTTCTATCTGAAATTCAAATGTATGTGTGATTTTCATTTGCTAAATCTGGTGGCTTTGTGAGACAGATCTCAGTCTAAGCCATTAGCTTTTGGTTTTTTTTTCTTTTTGACAAAAAAAGGAGAAATTAGCAAGTGTTACATATTTTCTGGTATTCAGTCTAAGAGAAAGAAATGAAAGGGAGGAGCATGCCAGTGGGACTTGGTATGATTGGGTAAACCCATTAGCAGGGCCTGCAGTCCCAGGAGACTTTGCCCATCACTCTTCCTGGCTCTTGACTACCCTGCCCTAAGACAGCAGCTCTCTGACTTCACTTAGTAGGAGAACTGGGGGGTGAAGCTCAAGCCTGAGAAATGCCTTACTCTGGACCCACACAGCCCTCTGCTGGGGATGCTCCCCAAAATTCCAAAACATTCCCTTTGCAAAATGGGATCAGATGCATCCCCCGCCCCGCCCTTGGTTAGATTGCTTATGCATTCCAGAAAGTTCCTGAATGTCAAGATTATTGTTCTGATTTTAGGCTCCAGCTATAAGATGAGATGTGCATTTGCAGTAGCCTCTGGCATTAGAATAGACTGTTATTGAGCCTGGGACCTGCAGAATTTTGGTCTGCTCTGTGGAGATAAGTCCTTTCCAGCTGCCAGGAGACTTGAGATAAGGGCATCCAGAGGAGATGCCCAACAGCCAGCTTGGTGGGCAGCCTATTTGATGGTCTGACATTGTTCATCACCTGCTCTGCCTCTGGGCGGGGGGGGAGGGGGGGTGGGAGCATCGCTGAGCCTGTGGATGAAACTGTTCAGAATTTTATGAGAAAATGTCAGAACTGGGTATGATTATTTGAAGATGACCTCCCCAGTTTACATACAGAAAGAAGAGCCTTATCTGAACCAAGAGAACCGCCAATGACTTCAACCCTCTTATTCCTGTCCACTGGGACACAGTGCATACGCAGAGCTCCTGGAAGCACACAAGAATGAAGTCTGGTGCTCTTCGAGTCTTTGCTCAATACCAGCGATGATTGATGATCGGAGAGACCCCCCTGCTAGTTGGGATTGATATATCCACCCCCCATGTCATTCCATTCTGAACTATGTGTTCCATGGATACCTGTACCATGTGCCACTCATTCACTGGATGATGGGTTGAGGCCAGTAGTAGCATATACCCAAGACTTTGTGTGCATGTGAATGCTATCCTGTCAGAACTGAGCTGCCATAGATGGACCCGCTCTGCTGGTGTTCATGGGGGCATTCCAGGCAAGACTCTGATGAAATATATAAATCCTTTTAAAAGTATACTAAATCCCAGCAGCCTATGACAAACCTCTAGGTCAAAAGAGAAACAAAGAGGGAGAGAGAGATGGGTTTGGGACCAGAATAAGATCAGATTGAGGCCCAGGTAAAAGGAATACGTATGCAATGTAAAGGAGATAAATAGTCCAAAATATACAGCAGAAGGTAGCCAAAGGTCTGTTAAAATCAGGGAGAACGGCCATAGCTAAGAGTAGAAACAGTTTGGTATAATTGTTGCTTGAACTATCTCTTATAGTTGCCAACACTATAATTGCCCCAACTCTTCGTGTGTGTGTGTGTGTGTTAGACTCATCCAATCATAATTAGGGGTGCTACTTAAAGGAACTTTCTCCTTTTCTTGCTGGTAGGTGTTGGATTGATGTTGGGGGTAACACAGTAATGTAGAAAAAGATATGTGGGTATATGTTTGTGCCAGTGGAGAAAGGCTACCATCATTGCTCTAGGCTCAAGTATCCTCAAATTCTCATCCTTCCCACTCTGGGAGATGCAAGGTACCTTCTTTTCTAAGAGTCACTCTCTGACACACCATTAAGATCATCTGTTTAGGGTGATGATCATCATATCCTGAGGCTCCCCATGGAGCTGCCTGACATCTTGGGTACAGAGATGTCTGGCCCAGAATCCCAGGCACAAGGACCTCATACTATTTGATACTCTTAGGATTTTTCCCCTACCAACTAGGCTCCACTTTCTCTAGAAGCTGCAGTGTCCAATGTTGATCTCTGGGTCCTTTTAGTAGTGTTAATGTTCTTATCCAACCTTGTCAAGTACCCAAGCATGGTTTTATTCAACTAAAAACCAGAATGAACAGTGCAAATAGTCAGAAAACATCTGTAATCTATGGCCATACCACCCTGAATGTGGTCAAACTTCTTAGTTTTCAAACTAAGTATTAGATGGAAGAGAGCAATTGTGCATAGCTTGCTATTCTTATCACCGGGTGGTGTTGAGTGATCTATGTTTCCAACTGAGCACTCGTGGTTATATTCCTGTGGGTGATGAATCCTGAGTCATTATAATTCTCTGCTTTAACCTTGAGTGTGGTGCATCGCCACCAGATTTTTGCAAATGAAAGCAAGATAGTCTTGTGGACTGTACAGAAAGCAGGCAGAGGTTCCTGTTGAGTGAACTTGGACTGGAAGTCAGGGAGAATAGCTTACTAATTGCCACTAAAAGGAGATTGGATTACATATCGCACATTTTCAGAATGACCTGGAGTTAAGCAGACCTGAAATCATGACTTCATTAAGTGATGGACCAAGGAGTCCCATAAAAGCACACATGAGTAACCTCTCGAACCACTCTGAAGATTCATTTACCACTACTTGCTTCCTACCATGTCTATGATAATGTGCAGTGCAGCAGGCTGTGACTTTCTCTATTCTGACTGTCCAAGAGAAAGAAGCCAACCCCTTCAGAAATTGCAAGTGGGCTCCCAGAGCCATGGCAGGATGGAGACCAGGATCCCAAACCTTAGTGATGGCCTTCAGTGGGCCACATCACATGTCATGGGAGGACTCAGCACAGAATTCCAACCTTTCCAGAGCTGGCAGTAGAGCCTGTTATGGGTTCTAACAACATTTTATAGCATACAACAGAACACCCTTGGACTTTAACAGTGGACTTTGCTCTCTGATGCTGCTCTGTGTGAACATGGGTTGTGTGAAAAGACAGGTTTGATGCCCCACAAGTACAGTCACTAGCCACCACTCTCCCATCACAGGATCTGATGGGAACTTGAGTTAAGTAAGATGCAGGAGAAAAAAAATGCCAGAACAATGGACTTTATCCATCACTATATCCTTAACTACAAGTCACTCATTGTAAGAACAAAGATCCTAATGTGTGAGGAGGTGCTACAGCACATATATATATATATATATATATATATATATATATATATATATATATATTATTTGTAACCACGGTGTTTAAATAAAGATAATTAAAAATATATATTTTATATATATATTTATATATATATTTTAATTATCTTTATTTAAACACCGTGGTTACAAATATAATTGTACTTGTATAATTACAGTCATGCAAAGAACACCCCCCTTCACCAGTGCAGTATTCCCACCACCAATTACCCAGAACTGCCTACCCCCCATACCACCCATACCTGTACACATGACAGGCTTTCTTTTTCCCTCATTCGTTCACATTGCTATGATAATTTTATTTCTCTGGCTGCACTTATCACTCTATGTGGTGAGCTTGCTGTCATGGGTTGAACTTACGTGAGAAGTTAGGGGGAAATAAGGGTTGGGATTAAGA
>PVKC010016435.1:0-20898 GCA_004027635.1 Crocidura indochinensis
ACCCCTGCCGGATGTGACCCAAAAACCACACACACACACACACACACAAAGATCTCATGCCATAATGCCATCACATTGGGGAGTTAGGATTTTAACATATGAACTGGGCAAGGGCAAATTTTTAAACATAATTTTGGAAGAGCGAATAGAGGTATAAACTTGGTTAAAGGAAGCAATTGCTGCTAATTTCATAGTAATAAAATTACTATGACTAAAAATTTAGGACACTCATGTTACAGCTTCTGACATATTATTTGGAAGAGAAAACTGTATAGATATAAGACGCCAAATGCCAAAGTGATAATGCAAGGGCTACGGTGCTTAAGTTGCATGTGACCAATCTCAGTTCTATCCCTGGTACCACATCGTCCACCAAACACCAAATATTGTGATGTTACAGTGAAGCACCTAAGCACTGCTGGGGAGATCCAGGGACTCGATGGCATTACAGAACCTAAACAATATTTTTTCCTTTTGTCTTTGAAATTTTACCATCGGCTCAGTTAAATGAGAATTTCTGAAAGATGCCTGCAGAACTCCAGAGTTCTTACTTGGGAAGACACGTACATAAATGCACGCACACACATATACACACACATGAAAATATCATTACATTCAAGAAGTTAGAGAAATAAGAGTCATCAGAGATTTACCTTTTTATAATAAAATGGCCAACTAATCTTTAAATGTCAAGTAGTGAATAAAAACTAAAGATGTAATTAAATCCTCTTGGATATTTTTAGAATTAATGTTGAAGGTCAAATGAGAAGAGAAAGATTCTTTTGATAAGGGAAATAAGCCAGTGAAAATATTTTTTTTTTACTTCTATTTGGGTATCCTATTAGATAATAAGCTTTTTTAATCTTAGGAAGTTTTCTGTTTTTAGGATCCCCTAGTTGCAAATTTCAAGTATTTTTCCAGAAAATTTTTTCAGTTTAGAAAACTAAGTTGCATGCTTATTATAAAACTGTCAGAACAGTCTTGTTTTGACCCGAAGCTTGTAAAATTGTAGGGGAAAAAAGCATCAGTGATGGCAGGGGTTCGCTATGTTCTAATATAGGAAAAAAATTGATGATTGTAGTGTTCTTACTTAGAACACAAATGCACAGAAAAGTAGAGATGGAAAAGAAGAATAGTTAGATTTGAACTTGAGAACCAATTGAATATCGTGTTAAAAATATCCAAATTTCAATTTCCATTTGAGAAGTGGTTGGTCTCTAAGATACTCAACAATATATTTTGAAGGGTGTTCAGGTATTTCTTAGAGAGAGAAGCCGCTGACCTGTTATAAAGCAAGCTTAAAATTCACTTTTTAATTTCAAGATTAAATTGGAAACACTGTCTTTGTGTTCTAAAGGGCACATTTGGAACCTAATGAGCATGAGTGAAAAAATAAAGTCTGATGACAATGATAGTAGTGTGGTGATATCCAAATAGAACTATTCTACACTTTTTTCTTTGCTGGAACAGTTTTAAGCTATGCTCTAAAAAGTGTAACCAGTGTCAGAATATTAATTTTTAAAGGGGTTCTTTCCCCATAAAAACAGAACATTTTTAAAGGAGTCATTTATGTTAACTTGACTGTAGCAGCATGAAAATGTGGCTCCACACTCAGAATGTATGAAAGATGAAAGATACCGACAGCGAGCAGATGGGTATTGACAACAGGCCCTGAGTCTTGTGGCAGTCTCACACTGCCAAGAAGAGCTCTGTGAAATTGTTAATACACTAAAGTATTGTTATTCTCCACATGAATAGAAAGACCTCTGAGGAAACTTGATAGGCATTCTGACATAGATATAGTTTATGACAATAAGAGAAAAATGATAAATATTGTTATTCAGGCTGATAAGAATTATATTGAGTGAAGTTGATCAACCTTAGTACCACTAAAGACCAGTCATTAACTCTTGTCTATTGACAACTTTTCTCTGAACTCTGACAACACTATAATTTACCAATCTTTATCAATAATGTTAGTCTGTAAACCTAAATATGTAAGTAACTTCACCTGGAAAACTTTAATTTTATTATTTTATTTGCTTTAGTTTACAGTACTTTTTTTGTTTTGTTTTGTTTTGTTTTTGGGCCACACCTGGTGACACTCAGGGGTTACTCCTGGCTATGCACTCAGAAATCGCTCCTGGCTTGGGGGACCATATGGGTCCTAGGGAGATGATCGAACCACTGTCGGTCCAGGGCCAGAGCTGGCAAGGCAGATGCTTTATTGCTTTGTGTCACTGCTCCAGTCCCTGCAGTACTTTTAATAATGGTTTCTCATGAATATAATCCCAGCTCCACTCCCATCACTAGAATATCCCTTACTCACCTCCAAGAGACCAAGGCCACTTTCTCTCATTTTCCCCATCCCAAATCAATTGTGGAAAACTTTTGCTAGGCCCAGTATAAAATAGTAGGAGTCACATACTATTATCTGATAGCAGAGCTGCTTTTTGCATTTATCTGCAAAGCATGAAATGATCATAATTATTAATAAAGAATATGACTTGGTGAAAAGTACTTAAATTCTTGAAGATATAGGTAGCTATAAATATAGATGTAGAAGGTTGTCTAAAAGATGGTCTTAAATAAAACAATTTTCATAATCTGAATTCATTTGGTTAAAGTGTCATTCTGTAGTTGAAACTTATTTTTTGCAAATATATTGTCATATATATAATCCTACAAAGACGTGATATTTATTTTATGACAAATTCTCACATTATAAGCAACATTTTTTGAATTTTGTCAGATTTCTCTTCAGTGTTTAGCATATGCCAGGCATACTTCCATACACTGAGGATTCAATTATTTTTGGGGGGCAAACACAGCTGTGCTTAGGAACCACTGCTGGTGAGTTCAGGGGACCAGATGTGATGCAGGAGATCTTGCCATGGTTAGATGAGTATCAGGCAAGTATATTACCCACTGTATCCTTTCTAGACCAAGGATGCACATGGAAAGAGAGGTATAAGTTCCTTTTTTGTTTGAAGTTTATATTTTAGGATTTGAAAGAAACAAATGAGCAAGAATACATAGTGGTTCAGAAAATTAATTTATCAATTATATTTTTATTTGTGTTTTAGAAGAAAGTTGCATTGAAGCAAATTTACATCAAATAAATGCTTATTTATAAATAAGCACTATTTATAAATAAACATTTATAAATAAGCACTATTTATAAGTAACTAGTGGTTCAGAAAATTAATTTATCAATTATATTTTATTTTGATTTTATTTTTTATTTTTATTTATTTATTTAAATATATATTTTTTTGGTTTTTGGGCCACACCCAGTGACGCTCAGGGATAACTCCTGGCTATTCGCTCAGAAGTCGCTCCTGGCAGGCACGGGGGACCATATGGGGAACCGGGAGATCGAACCACGGCAGGCACCTTACCTCCAGTGCCACTTCCAGGCCCCCTTATTTGGATTTTAGAATAAAGTTGCATTGAAGCAAATTTACATCAAATAAATGCTTTTGACCCTCCCATTCATGTCAGACTCCAACACAAGCACAGTCCTGACTCAACTCTGGTGTTGATATCAAATAGGTTTTAGGACTCCTTTTGGTCTTTTGTTTTCTCTTGGGAATTCTGTTGGCAGAGAGGGAAGTTATCACACTGAATAAGTGCAGAGATAATAATATTCTTGTTATAACAAGTAGTTTTTTTCTGCAGCTCCAAAAGACTTAAAATATTTTGCTACAGTTATATTGCCTATTATGCTAAAACCACCACATTAGTATTCAAAAATTAACTTCAAAGGTAAAATTTGAAACTTAACATCAACATTTCTTGTTATTTTTTGTTGTTGCTGTTATTGTTTTTTTTTTTTTTGTGGTTTTTGGATCACCCCCGGCAGTGCTCAGGGGTTACTCCTGGCTCCATGCTCAGAAATTGCTCCTGGCAGGGGGACCATATGGGGCACCGGAATTCGAACCGATGACCTTTTTTGCATGAAAGGCAAACGCCTTACCTCTATGCTATCTCCCGGGCCCCAACATCAACATTTCTATAAACACTCCTTTTGAAACAAATCATTTCTCTTCTAAACAGACTCAGTCCTTGATAGCCAATGCTCCTGTGTAAGTGTTCTGTTTGCCCCTTATATATGATTGTGCTTTTTCTACTCCTTTTGATGGTCAAAGACTTACCAGAAGTCAATCAGTGAATACTAATGTCACTGATTTTAGAACTAGATTGGGATATTAGGTAACCCTGGCAGGAAGGCAACTGTTCAAAGAAGAGAAATGAAGATGACATAATTAGGTCCCATTCTTTTTGTTGCCAGGGCATCTGCTTGCTGTGCCCTCCATAACAATCAAGTCCACTTGCAAAATGGAACAGAATCTGAAACACTCTGTATAACATTAATTTTAAACATAAATATGCATTTAAATAACTACTGGATGCCCTTGTCTCTTTAGGTTCATAAATTTGTTCTAGTTATATCTGATGGTTTTGTTTTGTTTGTTCTGCTTTTTTTTTTCAGTACTCATTGTGGTTGCTCTACTGAGAGTATTCTAATATATAGTCCCTTGTACAAATCAAATTTCAGAGGCCAGAGAAATAGGCAAATGGGCTGAACGTATACAACTATGATACATCCAATTCTACAAAAATTAAGAACAGAGCTTTCATATTCAATTTTGCTCCTAGGTATCTACATCAAGCACACAAACACATTAATTCAAAATGACAATATGTGCAACTTTATTCATAAAAGTACTATTTACAATAGTCAAGAGCTGAAAGAATGCAAGTCCTCAATAACAGATGCAGCACATATAAATAAATGTGGTATTCTTTAATAGATGAAGAGTTTTAAATTGTAGTATATATAGTAGTATATATTGATTATGGGGTATATATGTAGTATATATTTATTATGGGATACCACCATCAGTCTGATTTTCTTGACACTGAGGGCCAGAGCAGTGCAGCATCCTCAAGCCTAAGCAATGAAACTACAAGCCTTTGGTCCTCATTCTCCTTAACACTGGGAGTATTACACACTCCACAAAATCTAAACTTCCCCCAAATTATCACTTTTTGAGATCATATCTCCATTATTACCAGTAAAGACATCTATTTTAAAAGTATTATTCTAAGTAATTCTGTTTCCACTATTAGTGGCCAAGGCATCTATTTAAATGGTTTTAGTCAGATTGGGGATAGCAGAAAGCACATCAGCACTAGAAGTTTAGAATTCAAATAATTGCTAAACTTTTATCATGTGTGTGCCTGATGCAAATAATGTGGTCTTTGTGATTTTTAATTCTTTCATATGCCAAAAGAGAGCAATGCTGGCCTAATTTCAGATCAAAAGTTATTGTATGTGAAAATAATCTCCATGGAGACTGAAAAAATTCAGTATACTCAGTAATGAGTATTAATAACTCTATTAGTAGCTTTTACGTGCCATAAACCCTTGATTTAATCAGCTTTCTACCATAAAAACACTAACTGCTACTAATTTTCATTTCATCTATTTCAATTCAAAGTGTGGGTTGGTATTGCTAAGATTAAGGGAATATCAAATACCAAAATCTCTACAGCAGCTGATTATGCACATCTACTGCTTCTCAGAAACCCTTTGACATCTTTTTTTTGAAAGCGTAAATTAATTAGCACTCATAACAAGTTTAAATGCTCATACTGAAAGCTGCAAAGGAAATGCTAGTGTTAAAAGTCTTCAATTGGTGGCTGACTAATTGCCCCAGGAGACAACTGTCACCAGTAGGAAAGCATCTGTCTGTCGCATGAAATATTATGAAACCAAGACCTCCAGTTAAAATCTAATTAGCTTAAATGTTGTGGGTATCTAAACTTTATTCATACAAAAGGTTGATTTTTTAACAATACAGAAAATGTATTCATAAATCAGAGCTTTAGAAAGGTCCAGTGCTGGTAATTCTGTGACCAAACACATTACAACCAATTGTTTTTAAACAATCCTTCCCCACAAATGATATTAGTGGAAAAGAGCACAAATGAAGAAAGTATTCATCTCCTAAACCCAGGAATATTCTTGCACATATTTCACTTTATAACCCTAGACATAATAAGATAATGATTTTTCTCTAGTTTGATTTTAGTCCTGTGTTTTATATGAGAAGTTTCATAGAGTTGGGAAAATGAAAATATCACTTAGAATAATAATATTTCTAAAAAAGTGAGTGTCTTATGTGTCTATTCCTATGATGAGTTATTTTACACTAGTAAATATTAATAGTATCTACTAAATCTAAATCTAGATTGTAATTCATATAATTTCATAATATGAATTTTATGAGAAAGACATGTTAGCCTGCTTTTGCAAGATAGCTTTCATTATACAAAATAATTGTCTCACCTAAACTATACACCTAAGTGTATATGACACTTGAATTACAGAAATATAAAATGTTTTCACTCTCCAGCATCAGATCATATTAAATCAAATAATTTATCAAAGTTTTCTCCTCCTCCTGTAACCCAAAATCATGAATTATTTTGTCCTTTGGGAACATAGTGCCATGTGCTTAAGTCTCCTTTAATCCTTTCTACTAAGTCATAATCAGGACATAATGATTATTCTATATTATGTTTTATAGAATATATATGCATAACTTTAAGTTTTTATTACTAAAGTTCTAACATTTCTTTTACAGGTGGCATTTGTGTACACATTGTGTGCATGTGGTGTGTGTGTGTGTGTGTGTGTATGTGTGTGTGTGTGTGTGTGTCCTAGTGTATGCAGGGAGACCCTTACAACTACCAGGTTTAGATTGGAAAAATATTACCATTTCTTTCAATTCTAACGTTCTTAGTTTCCAATTCTTCACAACCTCCCAGGCAATTATTCTTCTCTGCTTTGACACTGCTTTTAATTTTCTCTAAGATCCCTATCTTGTAGAGGAATGTCAAAATTTCATTCCCTCCCTTTCTTTTGAATGAGATCTCTATTAAGGGTATGTCACTCCCCTTAGATTTTTAGCATTTGCCCATGGATCATGCTTGTTGCAGTAGTGAATTAAATTATTTGTGGTAGCCTCTAATCACAATATTTCGGGGTGCTCTCTGTTATGTGGTATTCTCCACCAGTGCTTAGGAGACTTAAAGACTCACTGACAAGTTTTGGCAGCACTGGACCTTTGTTTCAAGAACAAAGAACTGAAGAGCCGGAGGTAGATATTTGCCTTGTACACGGCCGATCACTTCGATCCTTGGCATCCCATATGGTTCCCTGAGTCTGCAAGGACTGATTTATTAGCACAGAGCCAAGAGTAACCTCTGATGATGCCGGTTGTGGCAAGAACTAAGGATTTGATACTGATTTAATCCTGGACTTTTTGAGAAAACCTCAGGCCACTCTGATCGTGCTAGAGCTCCCTAGACTTGCACTCAGTGATTATCAAGAGAAAATATGGGGCCGGGCGGTGGCGCTGGAGGTAAGGTGCCTGCCTTGCCTGCGCTAACCTAGGACAGACCGCGGTTCGATCCCCCAGTGCCCCATATGGTCCCCCGTGCCTGCCAGGAGCGACTTCTGAGCATATAGCCAGGAGTAATCCCTGAGCATCACCGGGTGTGGCCCAAAAACCAAAAAAAAAAAAAAAAAAAAAAAAAGAGAGAAAATGTAGTTTTGTTTTGTTTTGTTTTGCTTTTTTGGGGGGGCCACACTCGTGAGGCTCAGTGGTTACTCCTAGCTATGTGCTCAGAAATTGCTCCTGGTTTGGGAGGACCATATGGGATGCTGGGGCGGGGGAGGAAGAACCTTGGTCTGTCCTATGTTAGTGCGTGCAAGGCAAATGCACTACCACTTGAGTCAATGTTCAGGCCCCAGATAATGTAGTTTGGGGGATCATACCTAGGTCTCAGGCTTGCTAGACATGCTTTTTAGCAACTATGTTATCTTCCCAACCCTAGGGGTGTGGGAGTGCGTGGGGAATCTAATGATATTTAATGAGCATAATTCAGATCTCAAATTGTATTTGGGCAAGGGGAAGAAGGGGACACAGGAAAAAGGAGAGGGCTTCCACAGAATTTAAACTCTTAATAATTTAGACATTGAAAGGATGATTTAAAATTTTTTCAGTAATTAGCTCAATAAGGCTTGCATTTATAACTAATGTTAGGCTAAAGCTTGAAATAACGGAAAATTTTTGCATTACAGGCATTGAACAAATAGCAGTCCACTCACAAATACAGCATTCATGAAATTAGCATACTGAATTTGCCTTATCTAGCATACTGTCATGCTAGATAAGGTTGGCTTTCTTTTCCAACCCCCTTTTATAATTAATTCTCTCTCTCACTCTCTCTCTCTCTCTCTCTCTCTCTCTCTCTCTCTCTCATTCTGTTACTGGCAATTTTCTCTTTGTCTCAATAATTCCTTTACCTCACTTCCAAACTATTTCGCACATCATTGTTGTTATTGTTGTTGTTGTTTTGGGACACCACACCCAGCTGCCCTCAGGTGTTATTCCCAACTTCACTCAGAAATTACTCCTGGCAGGCTGAGGGACCAGACGGGATGCCAGGAATCAAACCCAGGTTGGTCCTGCGTCCGCCATGTGCAAGGCAAATGCTTTATCGCTGTGCCATCTCTCCATTCCCATATAATATCCTTTTATTATAAAATTTAAGTTGCATTTCCATTATTAAATTGCACTATTCATTTATTTATCTCTTAAGAACTGGAAAATTATTGTAATGTGCTATTAAAGAATGGGAAAATTCTCATAGGTCCAGCAAATTTGGACATAAGTATAGGTACAGAAATCTAGTTACAGATTTATAATACTATTGATTTTCCTTTTTCCTCTGGTGCCTCTGAGAATGAAATAAACTCTTCCCATGAATAATAAAGTATATTATCTCTAATTATAACAAAAAAGCTTAAAAAATGAATTACAGTTCTGATAACAATGTCCTTCATCACTGTTGCAGGACACCAAGAGTCTTCCACTGATTCTCAGTTGAGGATTAGCATTTCAGTACTTGAGCATATGATGCTCTGGCCCTGTAGTGACCAACATTCCAAGACCATCCTGACAGAATTTGGGGTCTCCAGGGTTCAAATCAGTTATGCTCCAAAGTCTCTGTGGTGCCAGAAATGAATATGTGCAAGGCATGTACCTGAGCCCTTGTGATCTATGACTCTCTACACTCTCTTATCATAATTGCAAATAATTGCAATAGTAGCATTGTTATCTTAATATCATAGTCACGAGGAAAAACACACAGATTTTGATTAGATTAATGTGACAGCTTTAATTGTTAAGCATAATATCTAATGGTTAAATCCAGTCGGTGAAATTTCTGTTTATTTCTATTACATATCACATCATAACATATCACAGAGTAGTACATATAATCAAATATTCTATGTGTGCTCTGAAAAAATTTGTTCAAAGGTATTTGAGAATAAAGACATGTTTAGTATTTGACATATTATGTAGAATGGATTTGAAAACTAAAGTAGTACTATATGGTGAGATATAATTTCCACATCAGAAACACTCTCTATCCACTCTGAGTTGTTGATGACTCAGGATAGGAAAAGGTTTGGGAGTTCTTAAACCTTGGAGTGATAGGTTAGTTAAATTGCATGAGATTTAAAATTTTTAGAAAATAATTTCTTAGTGAACTTGAGCTCTTTAAGTTTAATTAGAAACATAAGTCTTCTCTATAGTATTAGACATTAAAGTCATTGAACCTTTAATTTTTACCAGAAACGTTCACATTTTTCCCTCAGACATACATTAAATTTCTTCAGCACTATTCCCCTTACCTTGTACCTCTACTACAATCATTCCTTTGTAAATCTTGTCTGTCACTTTTTTCCTCATCTCTGATACTCTGAAGGAGATGGAATGAGTCTTCCAGGTGCCTTTATGACTTTTCTCCTTGCAATCATCTGTCTCAGGATTCAAACATCACATCATTCTACTAGTTTTGCACTTTAACTCTTTCAGAATTATTATCTTCAGGTAACCTGACTTATATTGTCATGGTTTGAAGAATTAAACTTTAGATAGCTCACATTCACTCTCCTCAATATAGCACTCAGATATCAATAATAATTGTAAGTATGTAGTTAATTCTTTCAAGATTGTAACTTTTGAGGGCCAGAGCAATAGCACAACATTAGGGCATTTGTCTTCTTTACAGTTGCCCAGGATGGACCTGGGTTCCAAACCCAGCGTCCCATATAGTCCCCCTAGCCAGAAGCGATTTCTGAACACAGAGACAGGAGTGACCCCTGAATCCCCCAAAAAAGATTGTAACTTCTTGTTTTTCTACTTTTCCAATACTGTGTTTACAATGCTTATTAGTCACCTATGCTTATAACCCTTATAATCCACTCTTTAACAGAGATGCCAAGCATCACAGCTTCTTGATGAGAAGATTGCTTCTTCTAGATTACATTTCAGATATATCAATGCCCCAATTGTTTTGTATTGTTTAAGCAATTTCCAGTCAAATCTGAATAATAGTGAAATGCTGGGAGAATGGAGGTATTCTGAACCACACTGGATATTCTCATTTTAAATTCACTATAATTAACTCAAGCTGCCTTCATTCATTGTGGCCCATAAACCCTCCTATTTTATTTTTATGGCCCATTTTCTTTGCTGTCTTCTTTCTCAAAAAAAGAAAAAAAAATTCTTCAAACCTGGAATATTCTCAATCACATTATATTCTCTCCTTTTTTGGGTGGGGGTCACACCCAGCAGTGCTCAGGGGTTATTCCTGGCTCTATGCTCAGAAATTGCTCCTGGCAGGCACAGGGGACCATATGGGGCACCGGGATTCGAACCAATGACCTTTTGCATGAAAGGCAAACGCCTTACCTCCATGCTATATCCCGGCCCCTACATTATATTCTCAATTGAGTAGCATGTCTCCTGTTCTTTGGGGAAATAGGAACTAGAATATATCAAACACAAATATGTGCATGCTTCTGTTACTGCATATATCTGAACCAGTGTTTCAATATTTCCATTTTCTATTTTCTCTATTACTTTAATTACCTGGATTCTTAGCTTAATCCATGCATTATACAACTGTATTAATCCATATATTTCTACTGTACTCATTGCTATATAGTTCTACAACATAATCAAAAAGAAACTACAGATAAGTAGTGTTGCTAAACACAATTATTTTCTTAGTCTATCATATGTGACATCTACTGTTTATTTGGCACACCAGATACATTATTCTTTATCATCTTATCTATATGCTTCTTCAGTTTTCCTCTTTCATACTGTCTTTCTATCCATGTTCCTTTGCCATTTTTTAAAATTAATATCTTTATTTAAACACCTTGATTACAAACATGAATATGGTTGGGCTTCAGTCATGTAAAGAGCAACCCCCTTCACCAGTGTAACATTTCCATCACCAATGTCCCAAATCTCCCTCCACTCACCCCTTCCCCGCCTGTACTCTAGACAGTCTTTCTACTTCCCTCATTCATTCTCATTGTTAGGATAGTTCTCAATGTAGTTATTTCTCTAACTACACTCATCACTCTTTGTCGTGAGCTTCATGAAGTGGGCTGGAAGTTCCAGCCTTCCTCTCTTTTGCCTCTGAAAATTATTGCAAGAATGTCTTTCATTTTTCTTAAAACTCATATGAGTGAGACTATTCTGCATCTTTCTGTCTCCCTCTGACATATTTTACTCAGCAAAATAGATTCCATATACATCCATGTAGAGTAAAATTTCATGACTTCATCTCTCCTGATGGCTGCATAATAATCCATTGTGTATATGTACCACAGTTTATTTAGTCATTCATCTGTTGAAGGACATCTTGGTTATTTCAATAGTCTGGCTATGGCAAATAGTGCTGCAATGAATATAGGTGTAAGGATGGAATTTTTGTATTGTATTTTTGTGTTCCTTGGGTATATTCCCAGGAGTGGTATAGCTGGATCATATGGGAACTCAATTTTCAGTTTTTGGCCGAATCTCCATATCTTAGGGAGATAGCATGGAGGTAAGGCGTTTGCCTTTCATGCAAAAGGTCATTGGTTCGAATCCCGGTGCCCCATATGGTCCCCCGTGCCTGCCAGGAGCAATTTCTGAGTATGGAGCCAGGAGTAACCCCTGAGCATTGCCGGGTGTGACCCAAAAACCAAAAAAAAAAAAAAAAAAGTTGGACTAGATGGCATTCCCACCAGCAGTGAATAAGAGTTCCTTTCTCTCCACATCCCCACCAGCACTGGTTGTTCTCATTCTTTGTGATGTGTGTCAATCTCGGTGGTGTGAGAGGGTATCTCATTGTTTTGATTTGCATCTGCCTGATGGTTAGTAATGAGGAGCATTTTTTCATGTGCCTTTTGACCATTTGTATTTCTTTTTAATCAAAGTGTCTGTCCATTTCTTCTCCCCATTTTTTATGGGGCTAGATGTTTTTTCTTGTAAAGTTCTGTCAGTGTCCTGTATATTTTGGATATTGAACCCTTATCTGATGGGTATTGGGTGAATAGTTTTTCCCACTAGGTGGGTGGCTCTTGTTTCCTGGGCACTATTTCTTTTGAGGTGCAGAAGGTTCTCAGCTTAATGCATTCCTATCTGTTTATCTCTGTTTCCACTTGTTTGGAAAGCACAGTTTTCCCTTGAAGATGCCTTTAGTCTAATGCCATGGAGTGTTTAATCTACAGGTTTTTCTATATACCTTATGGTTTTAGGTCTGATATCAAGGTCTTTAATCCATTTGGATTTTACCTTCATACATGATGTTAGCTGGGGATCTAAGTTCAAGTTTTTGCAAGTGGCTAGCAAGTTGTGCCAACACCACTGCTGAAGAGACTTTCTTTGCTCTATTTAGGATTTCTGCTCCTTTAACAAAAATTAGGTGATTATATGTCTGGAGAACATTCTCTGAGTACTCAAGCCTATTCCACTGATCTGAGGGTCTCTCTTTATTCCAATACAATGCTGTTTTTATAATTATTGCTTTGTAGTACTGTTTAAAGTTGGGAAAGTAATGCTTCCCATATTCTTTTCCCCAAGGATTGCTTTAGCTATTCTAGGGTGTTTATTGTTCCAGATGAATTTCAAAAATGTTTGATCCACTTCTTTGAAGAATGTCATGGATATCTTTAGAGGGATTACATTAAATCTATACAATGCTTTGGGGAGTATTGCCATTTAATTACGTTAATCCTGCCAATTCATGATCAGGGTATATGCTCCCATTTCCATGTGTCTCTTTTATTTCTTGGAGCAGGGTTTTACAGGTTTCTTTCTGAATAAGTCCTTCAGGTCTTTGATCCAGTTTAGCTTTATTCTTTCTGAATAAGTCCTTCATGTCTCTGGTCAAGTTGACTTCAAGATATTTGAGTTTGTGTGGCATTAATGTGAATTGGGTTGTTTTCTTAATGTCCATTTCTTCCCTATCATTAATGGTATATAAAAAGGTCATTGCTTTCTCTGTATTAATTTTGTAGCCGAACACATTGCTATATTAATATATTGCTTCTAGAAGTTTTTTGGTAGAGCCTTTAGGGTTTTGTAAGTAGAGTATCATGTCATTTGCAAACAGTGAGAGCTTATTCCTTTCCTATGTAGATGCCCTTGATATCTTTTTTGCCTAATCGAGTAGGCAAGAAAAAGATATCAATGGTAACCTTTGCCATTTTTTAAATTAAACAATATACAAAAATATTGTATCTTTTGCTTCTTTCCTGACTCACAATAATTGTGAGTCTAGGTGATATTCCATATGAAAAGTTATGTTACATATAGTTATCTTTACTTTCCCCATTTGAAATATTTTCATGAACTAAAATACTTTATTCTCTGTCTAAAAAATTTATAGTCTGGATATTCAGTTCCTTATATAGATTCTGTAATTTACATTTTTTATAATCTTATTTAACTAAATAACAACATCTTTACATCTGTTTTCTCTATAATCATGAAAATCAAACATGATTCCTCCTTTTCTACTGCATTTTATTTAATTTATCATGAAATTCTATCAACTCTGCCAACTTACATACATAAAAAATTCCATCTTCCATACAAGAGTAACATTTTTTTTATTTTGATGAATATCCTTCAGTGTATTTTAGATATTTAGTCAGTAATAAATTTTATAAAACATTTTTAATCATCAGAACAAAACATCGAAGTACCTTTTTGCTTATTTCTATAAACTCAAATTTCTACTAATATCCTATATTTCTAGTCAGCCAATTTACCTTACATCTTTTAACACTCTCCTTTGCTCATTTGATCAGTCTCTCTGTTACCTTTCTGTTTTCCAAATATAGCAGTATTGAATCTCAGGAGGCATTTTCTGTATTGTCTTGTTAATTTGTATATTATCTCACTCCCCATCCCTCTACACCCCATATATGCTATTAATAGCATATAAATTTTATAAAAGAAAGATAAGCATTGTGTTAGATGTTCACTGATGCATTTCATTCTAAGAATCAAAAGAACACGTACTGCGTTATAGATTTTTAAATCTAATATTGTTCCAATAATTAAAATTGTGAAATAATTAGCCAACTAAATATTACATGTATGCAGATAATTTATTTTATTTCTTATTCTAAAGAAAAGTAGGTAGAAATCAGGAATTTTGAGTTATTTTAAATTAAGTTGTTCTCACTTTACCTAGTTCAAATTAATTTTTATATATTACATTATAATCTAATTATTGACATGTGGGTACTAAGAAAGTATTTATCTATTTCAAAAGATTTGTGTTCAGGAAACCTGAGTCATGCATAGTCCTACTTTGAATTTTTTAGACTCTTTGAAAGGTTATCAATTTGTTTCCTCAATCCATCTGTTACTTTTATTTCTCATAGAACTTTCTCTCAATTAATTTCTATCCTATTTTTTACTTATTTCAATCAACCTCTAGAAATAATCAGAACTCTATTTTTTTTAACCAATTCAGATCCTGAATGTCTTAATTGTTTGACAAGTTGTTTGGTTATATAGTTCTTCTGCTTTAATAAAAACATTCTATGCTCATAGATTAGAAGAATCAACATTATTAAAATGAACATCTTACTTAAAACTACTATACACATTCAATGCAATTCCTATCCAAATTCAAACATATTCTTCAAGGACTTAGAACAATCAGTTATAAAGATTTTGTGAAACCAATCTTTGCCCTGGGATATTAAACCTATATTGAGAAACTAGAAACTAGGAGGCATCTCATTACTTAACTTGAAGCTATACTAGAAAGCCATAATGATTAAAATATCATGGTATTGAAACAAAAACAGACTTTCAGATAAATAGATCAGAATAGAAGATCCAGCGATAAAATCCCAAATATATGGTTAATTAATCTTTGACAAAGAAGCCAATAACTTGAAGTGGAATAAAGAAATTCTCTTCAACAAATAGTGTTGGAACAATTTGGATAATTGTACGCAATAATCTGTAACAAAGATAGAAATATCAATCCATATCTCACACATTGCACAAAAGTCAAAAATATAAGCAGAGCACTCCCAGACAGACCTCAAAGTATTCAATGATAGAATGTGAATGGTAAGGTCTATAGAATTATCTGAATAAATGGGACTCCAGCAAACTAAAAAGTTTCTGTATGGCAAAAAAGCGGGCTAAAATTAAAAGATACATAACTGATTTGGAGAAAATATTTGCATTCAACACATCATATAATGGTTTTATATATGTGCTATACAATGTGCTCACAAAGGTTAATCCAACAAAACCTAAAAAAATTTAAAAAATGAGAGACAAAATGAACAGACACTTCTATAAGGAAGACTTACTAACAAATGTCCAATAGACACATGGAAAATTTTTCATCAAAACTTATCTTTGGGGAAATAGAAATCAAGACAACAATGATATCTTACACTAGTGAGGATGGCACATATCAAAAATACTGGGGACAATTTTTGTAATCAGGATGTGCTTAAAAGGAACTCTCATCCACTGTTGGTGGGAATGCTACCTATTCCAAATTCTAGGAAAACACTATGGAGTGATAAAGGCCTTTCAGTAAACTAGATAAACTAAGAATCATTTTGCCATATGACACAGCAATCCCACTTTTGGGATTTGCACTCTGCTATTTAATGCAGTACTCTGTATAAGTGCCAAGAGTTGGGATCAACTTAAATGTCCAAAAACAGATGAGGGGATCATAAAGAAGTGGTACATAAATTCAATGAAATACTACATAGCTGGAAGGAATGATGCAATCATGCAATTTGCTCCAACATGTATGGGACTGTAAAATAGTGTGTTAAATGAAGTAAGTCAGAAGAAAAAGGATAAATAAAAAATTATGTCCCTTAATTTTGGGAATAATGGCATCAAGAAATGCACTTTCTTTGAATATTCTTGCCAGTTAGTATAGCAAGGAGAAGGAAAGAAATTTAGTGAATGGGGAGAAACACAAATATGAAAAAATGGGGAACGGGGCCTAAAAGTTGCAGGTCCATAGTGTTAAAAAAGGGAAAAAGGGGGGCAGAACTAAATATACAAATAGCAACTAAATCATTAGACCCAAAACTTACCAATCAAAATTTAAAATGTACCTGTTATAAAGGTAATCTAGGGGCAGGAGTGATGGCATGGAATCACATTGGAAACATTGGTAAAAAGAGGTTGACAGTGGTAGTGGGATTGGCCCTGAAACATTGTATGTCTGAAACACAACTATGAAGTATTTTGTAAATTACAATGGTTTTATTAAAATAGAAAATTTAAGTGTGAATTTAACCACAAAAATTTTAAATGTGAAATTGGTTTCCTATTCTTTGTTGTAATAGTTCAAATGACATCGGTCAAGAGAAAAATGTGTTACAAAGGAGTTCTTGGCTACAACTGTTCATTTTGTTATAGTTTCTAAAACATAACTTGTCAAAATGAGAAATACTTTTATTATCAAACATATAGTCTCTGTATAAGAAAGCCTTGTTAGAATGTATGAGTGAAATAGAAAGTCTGTCTAGAGTACAGGTGGAGGTTGGGTGGGGAAAAGGGAGATTTGGGACATTGGTGATGGGAATGTTGCACTGGTGATGGGTGGTGTTCTTTACATGACTGAAACCCAGACACAATCATGTATGTAATCAAGGTGTTTAAAGAAAATATTAAAAAAAAAACGGAGAGATAGCACAGCGGCATTTGCCTTGCAAGCAGCCGATCCAGGACCAAAGGTGGTTGGCTTGAATCCCGGTGTCCCATATGGTCCCCTGTGCCTGCCAGGTGCTATTTCTGAGCAGACAGCCAGAAGTAACCCCTGAGCACTTCCTGGTGTGGCCCAAAACCGAAAAAAAAAATAAGAAAAAGAAAGCCTTGTTGATTTTAACAAATTTTTTTTGTAGAAAATGACTGTTTATAGTTCTTCCTTTATCACGGTAAAGGAAGCATCCTGTTCCTTCAACTTCTCAGTTTGCCTCTCCAACTTACTTACTCAATTTAATATAATAAATTCATTTACCCCACACCTAAGGCAATGGAAACAAAATAAAAGACTTTCCTTTACTATCTGGCATGAGAAAATTTCATCTCTTTATGCCTGTCTTATTCAATATAGTATTGGAAGTACTTGTCATAGCAATCAGGCAAGAAAAATATATCAATGGTATCAGATAGGAAAAGAAAATTTGAAGCACTGATTGTTTGCAAATGATACGATAGTTTATCTAGAAAATCTTATAGAAAAGTTTGCAACAGGATTTTTAGCATTTTTTCAAGAAAAAAAGTATAAAAACAGTTCTTTCAAGAAAAGCACAGGATATTAAGAAAACTTTACTCAAATATTGCAGTAGGGAACATTGTTTATCTCTGCCAAACAAAATGAGGAAATATTTAATCCCTGGATGAGCTAGTAGTAAATGCTGAAGAGGAACTGACCTATTTAATTAGGACATCTCTTTGCTAATTTTTACATATGATATGTGTTTTTTCCCCTTTTACTGAGATCTGGAAATTAAGGAATTATCTTCCTGATGATATGTCTACAAGTGTTTTAGAATTTAGTGTTTTAAAATTACAACTAATTTTAGTTCATTTAGAAAACTTTTAAAAATTATAAAACTATCAAAAGACTTAATGATACTTATCTCTCAGATGATTAGCAAAATACTGCACAGTGGAAAGTATTCTAAAATAAATACTATGAGAGAATGAAATTAAGAGTTCTACCATGAGAAAACAAAAAGCCAGTTTAAGGATTTAGAACACCAAGACACAAAGTAAGAGTGCTTTCATCCCATGAATTGTCAAGTTTTTCATTTATTTTATATAACCATTATAATCTTAAAAATTCTGAGATGATGAATGTAAGGAAAAATCTTGTGAGTTATATATGAGAAACATCCTCAATGTATTAATCGAGTAGAAAGAAAGGAGGTATATTATTCAAGAACTCGATAGAGAACTTTTTCCTTTAGCTATTACAGGTGTGGTTATGTCTTTATTACTCCACATTCTATAAAGTTCCTTAGAAAGCCATGCTGACCTTCTCATAATGTTTGTCCTATCATTTCATCGCAGTATTCACAACACTTCCTGTAGGGTCACCTCAGGTAATCCCAAATTTCTCTCCCTGAAGACTTTGGATTCCCGTAGCTTTCTCTCCACCTGGAAAGGATTATTGTCTACCAACTCCAGATGGTTTATGCCAAACAATGTTTCTTAAATAGCAGTGCCAGAGTCAACTTAGTGCTTGCTAAGTGAATATCAAGAAAATTATTTTGGAAAAAAGAATCTAAGCTTTTAAGATATTTAAAAAGCTACAATGAAATGTGTTGAATTATGTATGACAAGATTAACATCAGGGAAAGAACATTCAAAATTTTAAAGCATATATTTCCCTCCCATAACTGTTCTAACTCCTAGCACAGTCTAACTTACATGGAACCTTGCATACTGGGAAATTCCTTGAATATTGGAAAACTGTTCTTCGTCTTCAGAATTCTTTGAAATTATTACAAATAGATACTATTTGAATGGATAACTTATTATAGCTGCTCATTAGGTCCAAGATGTGTTGGCAACATTTTTCATAGGGTCTGTGGCAAAATAGTAGTGAGTTCGAAATTAAAAAAAAATAGTTCAGACTCTTAATTCTAGATTATTTGGATCAAATTCCAATGCTCACTGCTCAGTAGGAAGTATTTGCACCTGCATATACCATACAAATTTTCTTATGTATCATTGTATAAACTTGGCTTTGGTGAGAGTTTTCAGAACAATTCAACAAATATTTATGAAGTGTCTAGTTCATAAAAAAAAAAACACTCTACCTTCCTAGCAAGAGTGATATTTTAAAATCCTATCAGAATGTAACTTAAAAAGTCTAATTAAACAGATCTTAAGTTTTAAAAATCTCTAAGAATCAGCTGGATATTTTTCCTGTCTTGGTAACTGAATGTTGGACAGTAGGTTTAAGATGTTCTGCCAGTGACTTTCCAAAAGTTGGAGATCCACATGTAATTACACCAAAATACAAACAGTGATGCTTCCTAGTAGTTTGACAGTAAATATTTTATTATAAATCCAATTAATCAATTGGATTAATCAATTAATTAATTGTTATAATTCAAACAAAATTGTCACTGACTTACAACATTTTTGAAAGATATATAATACTATTGTTCTCATAGGGTTACATTTCAGTCTTTAGCATTTTAACTTACATTTCATCAAAAATGTTTAAATAGAAATTTTAAATATCATTGACCCAACTGCAGTTTTAATTTGTTTTATTTTTAAATTTATTTTTATATAACATTAAAACCTATTTCATTGAACATTGGTTCATAATATACTAGAATCCTGTACTCAATTTATTTTTCATTAATTCCAGTGACTTCTAGTTGCTAGAACACCAGGCCTTGCTTTTCTAAATGCTTTGTTAGCCTATATCTCATGCACATCTTTGAAATACAATTCTGTGTGAATCAAAGTCTTGTTCAGAGATTATTTTCTCTCATAAGTTTTACTAAAAACTATAGGTATAATTAGCTCAATTCTATATCTTTAAAATAAGGAATCATATATTCTAGAAAAAATACTATCTAGTAAATGTTTGACATTTACTGTCTAGTAAAACTACTTTACTATTGCCATTTTATATTATTAATAATTGTTTAATCACTTTAGTTCATATGAACTAGACATTGACACAGAGATGCTAGCAATCACTGTCAATGCTTTCAAAGTATACATTAAGTACTTTTACATTTCGCAGTTCCTTAACCACATTTCTACTCTCTCTTCATTTTCTTTCTCCTTTGATTTGAAACTCAACACAAAGTACCTTTGTAAGCAGACTATATGATTTAATTTCATCAAATCTATATATTTAATATTCACCTGAAAAGTTAGAAAAATGAGGTTCTCAACCACTCTAATCTTTATTCTAATTAAATTTAATTGTTTCCTTAAGGTAGCTCTTTGAGATTTATACATATATATGTTTCCAATCATTTTTCTCCCTTAATATATATTACTTATATGAATATTTAAATAATGTACACTTTTTTTCCTGAAGTAAGATAACATATACATATTGTTCTATATTAAAAACTTATTTCCCCGGGAGATAGCATGGAGGTAAGGCGTTTGCCTTTCATGCAAAAGGTCATCGGTTTGAATCCCGGTGCCCCATATGGTCCCCCGTGCCTGCCATGAGCAATTTCTGAGCATGGAGCCAGGAGTAACCCCTGAGCACTGCCGGATGTGACCCAAAAACCAAAAAAAAAACCCAAAAAACTTATTCCTTACATAATTGCTAACATGGAAAGATAAGCCGGGAGGTGACGCAGGAGGTAAGGTGCCTGCTGCCTTGCCTAGGACGGACCACGGTTCGATCCCCCGGTTCCCATATGGTCCCCCGTGCCTGCCAGGAGCGACTTCTGAGCGCATAGCC
>PVKC010016436.1:0-20799 GCA_004027635.1 Crocidura indochinensis
AGCCTGCCAGGAGCATAGAATCAGGAGTAATCCATGAGTGCTGTCGGGTATGACTCAACCTCCCCCCCCCCCAATGTGGCTCTCAAAATAAATTTCAATCGTAGTTTTGGCAAGATTTGGCTCAGTTGAAAAAAAAGGTTGCCGACCACTAGGAGATACAGGTTTTCTCCATCCCTAAAGTATACTGTCATGGGATTAACTATAGACTCCTTGCATGATCATTTACTCTACCCTCGGTGCTTTTGTGGTATATGGAAGCCTTCTGCTTCGTCATGGATGATAAAATCAGTCCTCTGTATCTAGAGATCTTGGTGACTGTGCAGCTCAAGGAATTGAGTTATGATGGAGGCTTTCTTTGTGGTTCTAGCAATTCTGCTTCTTCAGTGTTGTTTTAATTAATCTTCTGTATGTAGTTGGTGTTCTTGGTCATTATTATGTTTCCTAGGGTGGAGCCTGGGACAGTCTTTCGTTATGTTTCTGGAAGACCCGTTCACTTTCGGTTGTCTCAGTCAGAACTCTGGAATTGGAGATCTTGTTTGTTGAACAACTGTAGACTAAAAGCTAGGTTAGAGCTTTTTGTTGCTGTTGTTGGTCCCAGGATGCGTACTGTCTAGTCCTGGTTGTACTGACCAATCATCTGTATATAGCAATCTTGGTTTTCGCACAGATCAAAGGGTGACATGTTTTCTGATTTTGTCTTATCGTTGGCTGCTGAAGAAGAATAACTTGCTCTTAGATCTAGTTGTTCCCATTTCCTCGTTGTCATGTTATCAATTTAGTACTGGCGTATGTTGGCATCAGAGCAGTATTATGAATGCCCTGGAGGGGACTTGGTTCCTGGAGCTATTGTGGAGAACTCTGTCGTTTCTATATCTGGGATCCAGGAGTCAAGGCTGGACAGTCGGTACCTATTTCCCTGGAGTCTAGGATGGTTCCCCATGATATACGTTCAGGATGGGAGATGTCCCTGTGTTGTAAAAAAGTAAAAGTTCTTATCCCTAGTAGAAAAGAGCTTGTTTTTACATGTAAAATTTCCCCCATTTTTAATATGCCTTTGCAGGAAAAAGTGGTGCTACATTTATATTGCTGGTGGATTTGAGGTGCATTCTTCAGGACCAGGTAGGAATGGCAGAATTCCCAGTCCTCTTAAATTCTCATCTCTTTTAAGCAACTTTACCTCTAAGTACATATATATATATATATATATATGTGTGTGTGTGTGTGTGTGTGTGTGTGTATACATGTATATACATAAAACTTAATGTTAACCTTGAAAACATATATGTCTAATACATAAATATATATCTTTCAAAGATGAAAACAACAAAGAACATTTGTACTATTATCTATAAGTTATTCACTGCCAGAAAACAGACCTGAAGTGGGAGTCCATGGGGATTAAGTAAACAAGACAGACATAAGAGAAAAAAAATTGGGTCTGAGGTTTGGAGATTGCTGGCCCTCACTATCCTCCACATACCATATTTATTGTTCAGGACCAATCAACATGGGAAGAATGGCAGATGTGAACAGGCAGATACTTATGTAATCAAGCCATAGTGGGTCTTTACATCTCCAAAAGGGGTGTGTATGGAAGAGGAAGCAGATGCACAGTCTCTGGATTGTCTTCCTCAGGGACAGTTGTCAGGACAAAAGAGTGAACCCGACAACCAGGGTGTTCCCTGAAACTTTCATCATTCCAGTAATTAGAAATGGAATGTCCTTACATTACCTTATCCTGACCCTCTCCTCAGACTATCTAATTTCTAGTTAAACTTATTTATATATTTTTGGATATCTTCATCTCTAAAAATTCACAAAGAACCAAACTTTGTGTTTTGATTGTATTTCCCTCTTACACCCAGGTTTAGTCTACTTGTTATATTCAGATCCTCTGTTCAAGTTCTGCTATTCAGGGCATGCATTTCCTGTACAGATCTATCTTCCAAGATCTTGCTTGTTATAATTTTTTGAGAAATGAGGAACCATATAGCATCCAAATATCTTCAAAATGTTAATTTTTGGATTTTTTTTTTGGATTTTTTTTGGGGTCACACCCGGCAGTGCTCAGGGGTTACTCCTGGCTCCATGCTCAGAAATTGCTCCTGGCAGGCACAGGGGACCATATGGGGCACCGGGATTCAAACCGATGACCTTTTGCGGGATTCGAACCGATGACCTTTTGCATGAAAGGCAAATGCCTTTCTTCCATGCTATCTCCCAGGCCCCTAATTTTTGTATTTTTACTATCCCGGTTATCAGCCAATCCAATTTTCCTAAAAAATAAGATGTTTTGATTGGACCTTAAGTTTACATAATAACAGTTTTTACTGATTTATTATTTTACTGCATATATTTCTTGAGGAATGCATCCTAGGTGGGATATATGAGCAGCAGATGGACTTAAACCTGTGCCTTCTGGGTTCACTGCTACAAACCTGCATGGCGGTGCCACAGTCTCCTCCATGAACACTGTTCAGTGATTTCTTTGATTATTAGATCTGTCCTGGCAATTAGACTGAGTCAAACTTGATAATAGACCATGTTGGTCCTGCTGGTCAAAACTCATGCAAATAGGGACTTTTCTCATGAAATGATGTGCATTAAAAGTGTGGAGTCTGTGTTGAGTGGGAACAGGACAAAGCAGAGATGAAGAAATAGATACCAATAACATGTAAAGACATGCTAAGACAATTTCAAAGGAAGGCCTAAGATTTGATATTGGTTTAATGATTGTTTGGGGTTAAGGTCTGAGAGACTTCAATGTACATCCAGGGATTTCTGTGTTTTCCCTCATACAATGATAATTCCATCTCAGCGATGTGGAGGCTAGAAAGTAAGTAGCTATAAAGGCAGCTGGTAAGATTTGCTGGCCGATTTCAAAGACACATTTCTAATAAGAGGAAATAATTTCCAAGGCCTTTGTCAGTCCTGGTGACTAAAGTCTATGAAGATAAAGGAAAACTTGTGCGATCATTTAGACTCCCCTTCGAGAAACTGTTCTTTATAGAGCTTTCCAAATTTTAGTTTCCCTCTTCATTTTACCCTCGGGACACCCTCCCCTCATCATCTTCCTTTCAACTTTTTTTTTTTTTTCAGCTCCAGACCAACCCTGTGGTCTGTCTCTCCACTGGTCAGAGGCTAGAGTCTCTGATTGGGTCCTAAAGCTCCACCCACCTAGTAGTTTTTCAGAAAACTGCACTGCTCCTTCTCTGGCTTCAGACCTTTGCCACGGAGATTGGCTTCAGAGACCAGTCTGAAAGGAATTTCTGAGAACAACCACATTCAGTTAAGCAGGGGATGTGAAATGTGGACACTTGGCTGCTGGCTTATTTCAGAGACTGACATTTGAGAATTCAGCTCTTGACAGGGACACAGTTCTGCAACTCTAATTGTATTTTCAACATTAACTTGGTCTTTTGAAAAGCACCAGTCATTTATTATGAACTTGGTATGTCAGTGAGCTTCAAGTTAATTATATATTATATATAATAATTATAAAATATTGTATAAAATAATATAATAATATATGATATAAAATTATGTATCACAATATATTACATATCATTATATGTTATATAATATATACTATAATTATTATATATAACATATTATGTTTACATTTACATATAAATATATATGTTTATCTGCTAAACGGATTTTTCTCAAGATCCTATTTGTTTCACAATTCTTGCATTTGAAAGAGTTAGCTTTGCAAAGAAATGGGTTCAAGGCAAAATAACAAATTCTTTTTGGCAGCAGATACTCCTTTCCAATACAAAGAACCAAATACTGTGGATGCTATCAAGGGGGAGGTAAATAATGACTTCAGTTCTTCTCTCAGAATATTCAAAGGTTAGATTTGGAATAAAATCTCAGGGAAACATTCATTATATGTACAAGTGGAGGGTGTGGTGATGAGTGCCTTAAGTAATTTGAGGATGGACTGGGACCATGGATGCTATGGTTTGCTGTGTTGGTGCAGAGATGGGATAGGAGGAATATGGGTAAGTGTTTGCTCTGGAATACTATGACTTTGCAAGGTCTGGTCATCTCAGTCCAAGAGGGAACAATGAGGAAACTGACCTTTCCATTGGTACTGGTGAGAAAGATTGGATGCCATTCCAATGTAGGACCTATGTAAGAGTGATGAGATGTAGTTTTTGAAGAAAACTTTGTGAGTGAATCTAAATCAGGACTAAAGATAATGTAATACTTTGTAAGCGCTCAAATATCACTAGCTGTGGATAGTCACCACATAATGTAGGCTCATAGAATTTTGATCCTTCTTTGCTCTGGCCCCAACTGAATTCATGTTATCTGGGAGGGTTATATTAAATCTGAGATGAATATAAGGAAAAATGGGTAGTAAGGAGCTCAGGGAAATTTTGCCTAAATTGAAGAAGAAGAAAGAAGAATGAAGAGTTTTAGAGGTTGGGAGTTAGAGTGATAAAGCAGTAGATAAATCATCTGCCTTGCATATAGATGCATAGGTTTGATCCCTGACACCCCATATGGCCTCCCAAGTCCTCTTGAAGTGACACCAGAATATTGAGCCAGGAGTAAGTTGTGAGCACCACTGGGGGTGGCAATAAGAAACAAAACAAAACAAAAAATTTAGAGTTTTGAAAAGGAAATAAATAGAAATATGAGAGGTAAGAAGGAATTTGGTTTATATGGCTTCTGCCTCCCAAAATAAATTTAAAAAATGATGATGATTAAAAATTAAGCAAAACTAGGAATTCATTATATAAACAGAGTAGGGAAGTAGGTTTCATGAGGGGGGAAATAATCATGCAAAGGCCTGGTGGGAGTGGAGGCCAGAAGAACCCAAGAATGAGGAAAGAGCCAGATGGGAAGAAAGGAAGAAAGGCTCCAGAGCCTGTGAATTGATAAGGCAAATAAAGAACTTTTTCAAAATAAAAAAGAAGTTGGCTTGACTGATATGAAGGTAACATATATTAATGATCAGCTTTATTTTTTTTTTTTGTGGTTTTTGGGTCACACCCGGCATGCTCAGGGGTTACTCCTAGCTCCATGCTCAGAAATTGCTCCTGGCAGGCACGGGGGACCATATGGGGCACCGGGATTCGAACCGATGACCTTTTGCATGAAAGGCAAACGCCTTACCTCCATGCTATCTCCCTGGCCCCAAGCCCCTATTTTTTGAATATTTAATATTTTCTTTGTTTTATGGTGATCACACTCAGTGATACACTGGGGTTACTCCTAACTTTACAGTCAGGAATTACTTCTGGGTTTGATTGGAGACCACATGTGCTAGGAATCAAACCTGGGTTGCCAGTGTGCAATACCAACATCCTACCTGCTATACTAGGTCTATAGCCTTCTTAACTTTATTTTTTATATTAAATATTACCTTACAAAAATAGAAAAAATAAACCATTTGAAGCTTACTATACAATTATATTCTCATCCTCTATGCCCTTATTATAATGAAATATACATATGTTATGTATGATACATGCACACATATTTTATTATATGTCTGATGTACAGAACCAGTTATTATAAGGCTGCAATAGATTATTAGAATATTTTTGTTTGTTAGTTTTTTTGGGGTCCTTTATCCTGTGATACTCAGATCTTACTCCTAGTTCTGTACTCAATGATCACTCCTGGAAGTGCTCCATGGATGGGAAGGCATGCTAGGGATTGAGCCTGGGTTGGTCATGAGCAAGTCAATTACCCTCTCACTGACTAGCATATTTTTAATCATGAAATGTGTTGGCCAGGACTGTACTCAGTGGTAGACCAACTTGCCTTATAACTGCCCTCTGGAATTCACATCCCTGTGCACAGGAGAAAAAGATACAACAACAATAAGAAGCCACAATCATAAAAGATCATTTTTCACCATATCATTTACTGTGCTATTAAATATATGTTTTTGTATAAGGAAACTAAATGAGATAATCTGGGTCGTGTACATCTATGCTTTCATTAATATTCATTGTTTCTTTCCTTCCTGCTTTATGTTCATAAAAGTGAAGAAAGTTTTTTTTGTTTTTTTGTTTTTTTGTTTTTTTCTGTCACACCCGTTTGATGCTCAGGGCTTACTCCTGGTTAAGCGCTCAGAAATTGCCCCTGGCTTGGGGGGACCATATGGGACGCCAGGGGATCGAACTGTGGTCCTTCCTTGGCTAGCGTTTGGAAGGCAGACACCTTACATCTAGCACCAACTCACCAGCCCCCAAAATGAAGAAAGTTAACTTGAGACTCTGCTCAGCATTACTTTTCATATCTCCTTGAAGTCACGACTTACTTGACAAACAGAATTACGCGGTGAAAATCACATAAATCTGATCTCTGCACAGATCTATTAGAACTGATGAAAGGAAGCAAATAATTTAATGCCAAGGAGAATTTTGCTTCTCGTGTCTAATAACTGCTGAAAAGTCAGAACTTTTCTAAGACATTTCATCAGACAGACTCCTACAGCAATGGCCTTTGCAGCTTCCTTGGTTGAGCTCCAAGAAGAGGCACTCTGCCCCCTCTGCCTAGATTATCTGAGAAACCCTGTGACAGTTGACTGTGGAGACAATTTTTGTCGCTACTGCATACACAAGCGCTGGCGTCATCTGGAAGAGATCTTCCCCTGTCCTCTCTGTCTCCACCACTGCAGTGAAGGAAAGTACAAGCCTAATGCTCAATTGAGCCGCATCAGTGACATCATTAAGGAACTTCCTCCCAGAGGGCAAAGAAGGAAAGAGCAGGATAAGAAGCCTCTGTGTGAAAAGCACAATGAGGTCCTGGACCTGTTCTGTGAGGAGGACTGGGAGCTGTTGTGTCCTCAGTGTGTTGTGTCCCCTGACCACCAGGATCATTGGGTTCTTCCCATTGAGAGCGCTTCAGTGATTCACATAAAGAAGCTCAAAAAAGCACATAGCTTTTTTACATTGAAATTGCTGAAAAGGATGAAAAAGGCCAGGTCACACGTTTTCTTCAAGAGTATGAAGAATTGGAAAATTGGGGGAAAGAATTACAGCTTGAAATGACTGAATTCAAATTTTTCTTGAGAAAGGAGCAAGTTGAAATCAATGCCAGACTGAGTATGAATGAAAAAGATGAACAGGAAAAAGTAACCCAAACCAAAAATAATCTTTTAAAACATATGAACACACTTAAAAATCTCTTAACTAAAATACAAGAGAAAATTCTTCTGACTGATAGGAATGTCTTTGAAAACATTAAAAATATCTACAGTAGTTATACAGACCTGTCATGCCCAGCAGTTTCTTCATATGAAATCACAAAAGAGACCTACACACTCCCACCCCATTATTTCTGTCTTCGTATAATGATCAGCACGTTCCTGGAAGAATTGGCACTGGATCCTGAAACTGCCCATTTAGATCTTATTATCTCTGAAGACAGAAAAAGTGTGACATTTAAAATGAGTCTTGCAAATATATCTGGCCATTTCCATACGTTTACTCCTTATACTCAGCAGCGAGGGCTTTGACAGAGGCAGACATTTTTGGCAGGTAGAAATCCGTTTTTAGGAGTGTGGTTTTTAGGAGTGTGTAAAGAATCCTTCTGCAGAAACACGCTAATGTCACCAACCCCTGCTAATGGTTGTTGGTCATTTGAGATGTCCAAGAACACGTCTTTTTTTTTTTTTTTTTTGGTTTTTGGGTCACACCCGGCAGTGCTCAGGGGTTACTCCTGGCTCCATGCTCAGAAATTGCTCCTAGCAGGCACGGGGGACCATATGGGGCACCGGGATTCGAACCGATGACCTTTTGCATGAAAGGCAAATGCCTTACCTCCATGCTATCTCCCAGGCCCCATCAAGAACACTTCTAACAGGGATGAAGAAGTAATGAGAATTGGTGTTTTACTGGACTATGAGTTGGGAGAGCTTTCAGTTTATAATTTGAATAGCAGGTCATATTTATATAAATTCACTGATTTATTCTCAGGAAAATCATTGCCATATTTTGCCATTGGAACTACAAGTAAACTTCAAATCAATATGGTCATGAAAAAGTGATTTACTACTTGCAGTATGGCTTTGCACTTGGGGTATATATTGTTGTGCAAAGTTTTGGATTCCATTTTTCTTAGTTGACTATTCAGGTCATTTAGACTAACCTTTGTCTTTTGTACACACCTAGAAATCTGAGGCAAATCTGAGGTGCTTCCACATTTAGAATAGGAGGGTGATCTATACACTCCTAAATGATTCACTAGTATCTACTATCATCATTATCCTCTACTCACAAAATACTGTATGTTTAAAACTCACTATGAATAACTTTGTAAATCATAATGCTGTAAAAAAATTAAAAAAGTAATGATATTCTTCACATAAGTATAGAGAGGAATGAAAAAAATCCATTTTTCCTCTATTCCAGAAAGTTTAACTTTTGTTGAACAATATCCAAATTACAATTCTTCTGGATTCAGCTTATTTCTACTGTATATTTCTTTTTGTTTATTTGGTTTTGGCCACTCCCAGAGATACTAAGGAATTGTTATAGATAAGAAGATGAACCAGTCCCAGTGGGAACATATTAAGGTATCAGTTTAACCTAAGAGAACTCATATGCTGTCATCAAGATCATGAAAAGGTAAAGAATATTAAAAGCCAAAGGTGATTATAGTCATGATCATAAAAAATGATAAACATAAAAGGATAGTCTTATTCTATAGTGTTAATAGCTAGACTGTGTCTTACAAAGTTATGCAGAAAGCAGTATTTGTAAGAATTCACATGTCCAGATGCCATTTTCAAATAAATTTTGCAAAGGTAATACCAGGATTCTTCTTGTGACTAATAGAGACGTGAGTAGAGTGAGAGAAATAGCGGGGCATTAAAGGGAAAAATAGCCAGAATTGATCATTTGAGACTCATTATCATAGTTTAGAATTCTTATATTTGAGATTTGCTATTTTAAAAATCTACTAGGACTGTGACTACATATATTTTGTTCTGTCTGTTTGTTTTAGAGCCACACCCTATAATGCTCAGGGCTTGTGTCTCGCTCTGTACTCAGGATCACTCTAACTTCATACTAGGGTCAAGTCTCAGGAATTTCATTTTTCTCTTAGTAAAAATAGAAGTTATTAGCTGTTTTACAAGGTAAACACAATCAGGAGGATAGGGTGGATTAAACATTGAGGGTCCAAAACAAGATTCCAAATTTTAACAGAGACTACAATGACACTATCCCAAGAAACTTATCTTCTTATACAAATAGAAGAATAATTTCCAAGACTGAAACCGCCTCCCAAAATAACAGAGTTCCAAATTAATTTAAAATAGAAAGCAAATTTAGGAAACAGTTACCCAGATTAAAAAATAAGGGAGTCTTGGATCAGTGCTGGTCTCAATCCACCAGAGGACGCTCCAGAGATTCTGAAGAGCCAAGATGAGGGCGTTGAGTGGGTAAGGAACACTGGCCCCAGAAGTTGAGGTGATGCTTTCAGGCTTCAGGGGACCAATTACAATCTAATCTTGGCATTGGGCACTATTAATAATTCCCTGGTCATTTTCAAACATGATCCCTGATACAGAGCCAGGAGTAAACCCTGAGCAACCTGGGTGTGACTCAAATATAAAATATCAATAATAATATAAAATAAAAGTAATATCTTTCTTCATAACAAACACATACTATTCAAAATATGATGTAAGACCTAAAACAATAAACTCATACTATTATAGTATCATTAGAGATATCTCTGGAAAATAAGCTCCCAGTGACAAGAAAGAGAGAACAAAAATAAACTGGGACAACAAGTTAAAAAGCCTTTGTACAGAAAGAAAATGTAAGCAGTACAAATGGTTTTTTTTTTTTTTTTTTTTTTTTTGGTTTTTGGGCCACACCCTGTGATGCTCAGGGGTTGCTCCTGGCTATGTGCTCAGAAGTCGCTCCTGGCTTGGGGGACCATATGGGAAACCGGGGGATCGAACCGAGGTCCATCCTAGGCTAGCGCTGGCAAGGCAGGCACCTCACCTCCAGCGCCACTGCCCGGCCCCAGTACAAATGTTTTTAATTATCTTTATTTAAACACCGTGATTACAAATATGATTATAGTTGTTTGATAACAAAAGAACACCTCCCTTCACCAGTGCAACATTCCCACCACCAGTTGCCCAGGTCTCCCTCCTACCCACCCCCACACCTGTACCCGAGATAGGCTTTCTACTTCCCTCATTCCTTCACATTGTTATGATAGTTTTCAGTGTAGTTATTTCTCTAACTGCACTCATCACTCTATGTGGTCAGCTTCATGTCATGAGCTGCACCTACTAGCCCTCATCTCTCTTGTCTCTCAGATACTGTTAAAAATGTCTTTTATTTTTCTTAAAACCCATAGATGAGTGAAACCATTCTGCATTTTTTTCTCTCTCTCTGACTTACTTCACTCAGCATAATAGATTCCATGCACATCCATGTATAGGAAAATTTCATGACTTCATCTTTCCTGATGGCTGCATAGTATTCCATTGTGTATATGTACCACATTTTCTTTAGCCACTCATCTGTTGAAGGGCATCTTGGTTGTTTCCAGAGTCTGGCTATTGTAACTAGCACTGCAATGAATATAGGTGTAAGGAAGAGATTTCTGTATTCTATTTTTGTGTTCCTTGGGTATATTCCTAGGAGTGGTATACCTGGATCATATGGAAGGTCAATTTCCAGTTTGAGAATGTATCTCCATATCGCTTTCCATAAAGGTTGTACTAGACAACATTCCCACCAACAGTGAAAAAAGAGTTCCTTTCTCTCCACATCCCCTCCAGCACTGCTTGTTATCCTTTTTTGTGATGTGTGCCAATCTCAGTGGCGTGAGGTGGTACCTCATAGTAGTTTTGATTTGCATCTCCCTGATGATTAGTGATGTTGAGCATCTTTTCATGTGCCTTTTGGACATTTGCATTTTTTCTTTTACAAAGTGTCTGTTCATTTCTTCTCCCCTTTTTTGATGGGGTTAGATTTTTTTATTGTAAAGTTCTGTCAGTGCCCTATATATTTTGGATATTGGTCCTTTATCTGATGAGTATTGGGTAAATAATTTCTCCCACTCAGTGGGTGGCTTTTGTATTCTAGGCAGTATCTCCTTTGAGATACAGAAGCTTTTCAGCTTAATATAGTCCCATCTGTTTATCTCTGTTTCCACTTGTTTGGACAGTGCTGTTTCCTCCTTAAAGATGACTTTAGTCTCAATGTCATGGAGTATTTTACCTACATGTTGTTCTATATACCTTATAGTTTCAGATCTGATATCAAGGTCTTTAATCCATTTGGATTTTACCTTTGTACATGGTGTTAGCTGGGGGTCTGAGTTCGCTTTTTTGCAAGTGGTTAACCAATTGTGCCAACACCACTTGTTAAATAGACTTTCCTTGCTCCATTTAGGATTTCTTGCTCCTTTATCAAAAACTAGGTGATTATATGTCTGAGGAACATTCTCTGAGTACTCAAACCTATTCCACTGATCTTAGGGTCTGACTTATTTCAATACATGCTGTTTTTATAACTATTGCTTTGTAATACAGCTTAAAATTGGGGAAAGTAATGCCTCACATATTCTTTTTCCCAAGAAGTGCTTTAGCTATTTGAGGTTGTTTATTGTTCCAAATGAATTTCAAAAGTGTTTGATCCACTTCTTTGAAGAATGTCATGGATATCTTTAGAGGAATCATGTTAAATCTGTACAATGCTTTTGGAAGTATTGCCATTTTAATTATATTGATCCTGCCAATCCATGAGCAGGGTATTTGTTACCATTTCTGTGTGTCCTCTCTTATTTCTTGGAACAGTGTTTTATAGTTTTCTTTGTATAGATCCTTCACATCTTTAGTCAGGTTAACTCCAAGATATTTGAGTTTGTGTGGCACTAATTTGAAAGACATTGTTCTCTTAATGTTCATTTCTTCACTATCATTATTGGTGTATGAAAAGGCCATTGATTTTTGTGTGTTAATTTTGTAGTCTGCCACTTTGCTATATGAATCTATTATTTCTAGAAGCTTTTTGGTAGACTCTTTAGGGTTTTCTAAGTAGAGTATCATGTCATCTGCAAACAGTGAGAGCTTGACTTCTTCCTTTCCTAGCTGGATTCCCTTGATATCTTTTTCTTGCCTAATTTCTATAGCAAGTACCTCCAGTACTATGTTGAATAGGAGTGGTGAGAGAGGACAGCCTTGTTTTGTGTCAGAATTTCGAAGTAAGACTTTTAGTTTTTCTCCATTGAGGATAATATTTGTCACTGGCTTGTGATAGATGGCCTTAACTATATTGAGAAAGGTTCCTTTTTATTCCTATCTTGCTGAGAGTTTTCATCAAGAATGGGTGTTGAACCTTATCAATTGCTTTTTCTGCGTCTATTGATATGATCATGTTATTTTTATTTTTCTTGTTGTTGATGTTGTGTATTATGTTGATAGATTTACAGATGCTAAACCATCCTTGCATTCCTGGGATGATGTCCTAATGGGTGCATTTAGTCCATTGACATTGAGAGAGATAACTGTCATGGGATTTATTGCCATCTTTGTGTTTGGTGTGTTTTTTTTGTACTCACTTGTCTTTAGAATAGATCTTAAGTTTTTCTTTTAAAGCTGGTTTTATGTCTGTAAAGTTTTTGAGCTGTTGATTATCTGTGAAGCCATGTATACTTCCTTCAAATCTGAAAGTGAGTTTTGCTGGGTGCAGTATTCTTAGAGAAGCATTTATTTCATTGAGTTTTGTCACTATATCCCACCACTGCCTTCTGGCCTTGAGTGTTTCTGGTGACAGGTCTGCTGTAAATTTCAAGGATGCTCCCAGCATTACAAATGTTTCTGTGCTCAATGATAATCCATTTCACTTCCTGGGTGACCAAATATGGTGCCAGGGAACTATCCTTGTCTTTTAGCTTCATGCAAAATGTGTGACTAACAGCTCCATAATCTCTCCTACCCCTATCCAAGATAAGATATCCCAGTTCAAGACACTTAGTTTGTCTATTAAATAGTGTCTAGCACAATTTACTGCAAAATTTTGAATAATTAATAAAATATAAAAAGTTTAATCTTCATCTACATCAACCAACTGAAAGAAAATGCAAGTCCTTAGAAAACTGCTGCAGTACATGTCAATATCACAGACCTTTGTTATTTCCACTGTGTCCATGCTGGAGGTGGCCTGTGACAAACACAAGACTATGCTTTCTTCTTGAAACTACAAGAGAGTAACACTATACACTTTATTTTGCTGACTTCATATATCACCTAGGAAATTATCCCACAAAAGCTTAAGTATTTTATGGTTTGGTTACTTAAAAAATTAAAGTATAATTATTGTAGTCATGCTAGAAATAAACATTTTTGAAGAATCAGCATCAAAGACAAACCTATATTACCATAGGTAGGACTTTTACCTTGCATAAGGCCAACTTGTGTTCAATCCTGTTTCCATTATGTCCCCCACTCTGTTAGGAGTGATTCCTGTGTGCAAAGTAGTCTCTGAACATCATTGGGTGCAACCACAAAACAAAAAAATAGGGAAAGGAAGGAAGGAAGGAAGAAGGAAGAAAAAGGAAGGAAAGAAGGAAGAAAGAAAGATCAGTTTTATATTATTTTCACAAAATTTTCTCTTCCAGAAATTTTCAAATAAAATACAGTTCACTAATTCCCAGTTTCTCTCCCTCACTCTCTCCCTCTCCCCTCCCTCCTTTTCCCTCCCTTTCCCAGCCTCTCCCTTTCCCTCCCTCCTCCTCCTCTCCCTCCTCCTCCCTCTTTCTTCTTCTTCTTCTTCTTTCTTCTTCTTCTTCTTCTTCTTCTTCTTCTTCTTCTTCTTCTTCTTCTTCTTCTTCTTCTTCTTCTTCTTCTTCTTCTTCTTCTTCTTTACTTCTTCTCCTCCTCCTCCTCCTCCTCCTTTTCTCTCTCTCTTGCTCTCGCTCTTTGAGCCACACCTAGCAGCACTTAGGGTTCCTCCTGTCTCTGTGGTCACTACTTGCAGGTTGTAGGGACCACATGGGTTTCTGGAGATTGAGCTCGGGTCAGCCATATGCAAGGCAAATGCCCTCCCCACTGTGCTTTCACTGCAGCCCCAATTCAGAGTCTCTTAATAAGACATAAGAAATTCTTTACTAATATGCTTTATTAAGGCATTTCATATAATCTTCACAAGCATTCAAAGTTTATGAGGGCTGAAGAGATATTAAAGAGGGCAGGGCTGTTCCCTTCCAAGTTCTAGCCCTAGCACCCCATATGGACTACTGAGCCTGACCATCCTGACCATCCTGAGCACTTCTAGGTGTATCCCCAAAAATAAAAAATAGAATTGCAGAAATAATTCTCCCTCATTAGCAAAACTAGAAGATTTAGATGATGAGATTCTACTATTTCTAATTGGGATATACTATGATTCTATGAAAAAAGTGTACTTTTCTTTTCTTTTTTTTGGGGGGGGGGTCACACCCGGCAGTGCTCAGGGGCTACTCCTGGCTCCATGCTCAGAAATTGCTCCTGGCAGGCACGGGGGACCATATGGGGCACCGGGATTCGAACCGATGACCTTTTGCATGAAAGGCAAACGCCTTACCTCCATGCTATCTCCCGGGCCCCAAAAGTGTACTTTTCATTTCAATATACATACCAATCAAGGTTGTTTCTGATAGTACACTAAGTGTCACATGTAGGAAGCACAAGTTCAATTCCCAGCTCCTCAGTAACATCCCTGAAAGTGACTGGAGCACTAAGTTAGTGACTGTTTAACATTTCAGAATCTACTGATATAAAAATATATTGTTTCAAAAAGTAGTTCAAAAGATAAATTGTGATGTATAAGATTTCATATAAGCAACAATTCTCTGGATGTATCACATGTATTTATTCATGAGAAACAGAATAATTTTGGTGTGATCTTAGCATTGATTTTCATTAGCTGTAAGTCCTCTAAAACCTGAGCCAGTGTTCTGAACCTCCATTTCTCTTCTGTATTCTTATAATTATGAGTGGTATTGTTTTATTGTCACTTTTAAAATTATATTTTCTAGACCCTTTATCAGGCCTTACATTATTCACTTTATCTGATTTTTTTTTTGAAAAATCTAGAGTAGGGGCTGGTGAGGTGGCGCTAGAGGTAAAGTGTCTACCATGCAAGCGCTAGTCAAGGAAGGACCACGGTTCGATCCTCCAGCATCCCATATGGTCCCCACAAGCCAGGGGCAATTTCTGAGCGCTTAACCAGGAATGACCCCTGAGCATCAAATGGGTGTGGCCCAAAAAGCAAAAAAAAAAAAAAAACAAACAAAACTAAAGTAAAAACAGTTAAATTGACAAAGTAAACGTGTTTGTACCTATAATGGAAGTTTATAAAGGCTTGAAATTCTATCACTTGCTATATAGATAGATGATAGATAAATAGATAGACAGACAGACAGATAGATAGATAGATAGATAGATAGATTATAGGATGTCATGCTCAATAATATTAGTCACAGAAGGATAATCATTATATAATTACCTCACCCATAATATGTTAACTAATCAAAAATATCTTTTCTTTCTTTCTTCTAGATACTCTTGAATATATGTATGTGTTTGTGAGTATATTTATATGTGTGTATATGTCTATATATATGTATATATAAATATGATTATGAACTCTGGGTTCAATTCCTGGCACCAAATAGGCCTACAAGGACATCTGGAGAAATCTCAAGCACCAAGTTAAAAGTAGCCTACCAACAAATGTGGCCACAAAACAAATAAGCACATAAACAAAAAATAGCAAAATATTTAAAGAAAAAGAAAAAGAAAGCAAAAGGGGGTCGGCGAAGTGGCGCTAGAGGTAAGGCGTCTGCCTTACAAGCGCTAGCCAAGGAAAGACCACGGTTCGATACCCCGGCATCCCATATGGTCCACCCAAGCCAGGGGCAATTTCTGAGCACTTAGCCAGGAGTAACCTCTAAGCATCAAATGGGTGTGGCCCGGGAAACCAAAAAAAATAATTAACAAAATAAGGAGATGGATATTGAAGGACCAATAAATACACAATAAGAATCTGTTTTTATACTAACAGGCAAATGGACATAAGATTATTCGGGAGTTAACGTACTTGCCTTGCATACAACTGACTCCTGTTTGATTCCTGGCACTGAAGATGGTCTTGTGAGCATCACCAGAAGTGATTTCCAATATTTCCAAGCATAAAACAAAGAGTAAGTGCTACACCCCTCTCAGGAAGGGCACACACCAGAAGTGCTTTTTAAATCTTAGGTGTAGTGCACTCCTGAAAAGGAATTATTTGTCAAAAAGGCACGTTTAGAGTAGTCAAAATCAGTTGACCTCTTTGAGTGGATTGTTTGGCTATAATTCCAAATGTGGCTGTGATATCTCACTCTTTATTTTTACCATTATAAAAAAAATCAGACTTTTCCTCAGACAAAGAAAATACAGTACAGAAAAAACCACCAAAAATCTCCTGCTGCGCTCTTTGTGATCTCTCTCTTCCCACTACCTTAAAGGCACCTGGTTTCTCCTTACCTGCAGTATAGTCACTTCATATGCTAATTCTAGTTCTGATCTCATTGGTTCATCCCCTTTTTCTTTACTCACTCTGCATTCCTGAACCCTGCCTTTAAATATAGGCCCATGTAAAAAATAAACTCTCTTTCTGGTCTCTCCCTCGCCATACATCACACCATGTAATTCTGTGTGGTCTCATTTATTTCATTTCATATTTCATAATTCATATTCCATATTCGTCCGCTTGTGCTCCCGCTCAATTTCCCTGTGGAAATAAACCCCCATATTAGGTCTGCAGCAGTTGGCATTCACACGTGGGGCTATTGGAAATCAAGCAAGCTGTCTCTTCCTATTTCTCTATCCTTTTTTTCCTATTTCATTTTTATTCTAGGTGCACGAAGCAGGAACCTCGTTGTCAAATTGCCCTAGGGACCCCTGGACAGCACCAGGTTCAAGACGAGTAGGCAATCAGAATTTTCATATTAATTTAGGGTACAAGTCATACTACAGTAAATTAACAACTATTGCAATATTTTTATTCGGGTTGCTACGTAAAATTTAGTCACTGGCTTTTTCAGGTTACAGGATGGACCAGAACATTCCAGAATTTACTAATGCCCATCAGCTAATCTCTTCTTCTATAGGTACAAAAATTCGTAATCTTACAGGTGATGAATCAAAATTTAAATCTAAAGGCAAAATTAAAAAATCAGGAGCCTTCTGAGACTCTTCTGTAAAAGGATCTAAAAATTGGTCTAATTGTAAATCAGACTTAGAAACAGAGAAAAAAGCTTTTAAAAATAAACCAAAATTGACCTTGGCTGCTGTTTCTCCTGTGCAAAAAGTTAAAAATGTTTTAGAACTAGCCAGTCCCTATACTGCATCTCCTCATGCTGCTAAGTTTTGTTCTCCTGTAAAGTTTGAAAAGTATGAGAACGCCTCAGGGCAACCTTTGCCTTACAGAAATAAAGATACAAAGTAAACAACCTTTAATATCTATAAAGATTCAGGATAAGAATATACTAGGTCTTGTGGATACCGGTGCAGACTTTTCCTACATGACTGAAAAGGACTGCCCCGCCCTCTCTTGGGCAGTTGAAAGTGTTCCATTCCCTTTGAGGGGTCTAGGATCGGCTAAAAAAGTTTTAAGAAGTGCTATGGTTCTAACTTGGGATGATGGTGTAAGCAAAGGAAATTTCCAGCCCTATATTCTACCTCACTTATCGTATACTATATAAGGAAGAAATGTGCTTAAATCCAAAATAAAAAAAAGGGGGGGGGGCGGGAGATAGCATGGAGGTAAGGCGTTTGTCTTTGATGCAAAAGGTCATCGGTTCGAATCCCGGTGCCCCATATGGTCCCCTGTGCCTGCCAGGAGCAATTTCTGAGCTTGGAGCCAGGAGTAACCCCTGAGCGCTGCCGGGTGTGACCCAAAATTAAAAAAAAATAAATAAATGTGCTTAAAACTGTGTCTAAATATCATGATTAATAACATTTTTACATATCTAATAAATAAAATTTTTCCATACGTCTCTGCTCAAATGTTTTCTTTAAAGAATAAAAATATGTGTGTATCCGTAAAAATTACAGGTCATATCTAATGCAACAAATATAGAAATTTACCAACTAAGAATTTATAGAAATAAATAAATGCACTTAATTTTTTCTATTTCTCTTCAAAAACCTGCCTTTTAGCTAAGAGTCGACTCTTCTATTTCTTCTAAAAAAGCCTTCTTTTCCTGAAAAAATTTTTTCTAATAATAGCCAGCAAAGATCTGGCGAGAATAATTTGGAGACGTCCAAAAATTTCCCACAATTTTTCTCATCTCATCTGTAAGGGTCCGGGATACCCCATTTCCGCCGCCTGACCAGATAAATGAACAGAGACAAGAGGCCCAAACAAAAGATTAAGTGAGTTTATTTATTATCTGACCGGCCCGAAGTATTGGCCAGATCAAAACCACCAACCACCAGTGCGTCTGTCAGACAGAGGCGGGAGAGAGTGCATGCGGCTGTTCTAACCATAGTCCCACACGTCCATAGTGACGGAAGCACGAGAGCGCGCGTGCCTAGAACCATTCACCCGGGAACCGCATGGCCAGAGCGAGCCCAGCACCTTCTGGTTCCCCCTATATGAGCTAGCAAGTGGGAGGAGCCTTGAGGGTGGAGCCTTCACCAAGTAACTAAGGCAACACGAATGAGGTGGCAGTGAGGGCGGAACTTCCCCTCAGCAACGATTTCGTCACAAAATAGGTTCCCCCAAGGGTTCGTTCCTTCACAAAATAGGTTCCCCCGCTCCCAAGGGGAAAACTGTACATGGGTTCCTTCACAAAATGGTCCCCCCTCCTTTCACATCTTTTACCTGTAACTCACATTTATGTTTGTTAATTTATGTGAATCTAAAAGTTTGTTTGCGTGTGCATTGAGATTGTATGTTTAAAATCGTGTGTTTGAAACAGTGAGTGCTTTCTTAATATGACTGAGTATATTGCGGATGTGCAAATTTTAAAAAAACAGCCCTTTTCTAGGTCAAACCTTGCCCCAGAGAAAAGCAAAGAAAAAAATGTGTTTGCGTTTTGAATCCAGGCTACCGCTATTGGTTCCCTGAGGGGGAAGGGATTCCCCCTCACAGAGCCCATTGAATTAACATAATATAGTCTGGGTTTCTTAAGATTTCAAAGATTTCTCTCTATAAAAGTTTTTAATGAATCTAAATTTTCTAATAAAACTTTAACCATTTTTAAATAATATTGTTAATTTTGTGTATGCATAATATTTTAACAGCTTAATTTTATTCACAATTTAAAATATTTTCTTGGTCACATAATTTTATTACAGAGTGATATTATCATTGGTCAAAATAATATTAGAAAAAAGGGGCCCGGGAGATAGCATGGAGGTAAGGCGTTTGCCTTTCATGCAAAAGGTCATCGGTTCAAATCCCGGTGCCCCATATGGTCCCCCGTGCCTGCCAGGAGCAATTTCTGAGCATGGAGCCAGGAGTAACCCCTGAACACTGCCGGGTGTGACCCAAAATAATATTAGAAATGGTATCTAATTGTGTTCATTCTTTATTGTTATCCTAAATAATGATGCGTCTAAAAACTAATTTTAATTGTCTTTAATAAACATCTAGCATTTTATTTACCTATATTAATATGTTTTCATAAACAAGGGCAATTTTCATCATTTCCATCTTTAAGCCTTAATATAAGTGTTTAAAATGATCAATTAATAACTTATTCCCAAAACTCTAAAACTCTGATTCTTGTAGTTTATTTGGCGTTAAAGCAAAATTGATTAATCAATCCATTAATTTGTCTATTAGTGCAAAATTATTTTCAAACACTAATTCTACCTCCTCTTCCACTGGGCGCATTTATTGCATATCACCAGTGAAGTAAATTCACATATTTTACTACAAATAGCAGATTTATAATATTACATGTTCAAACTAATTATTGCTTCTATATTGGAAATAATCTAATGTTTTATATATAAAAATTCTAGTAATTAGGTGCCTGGGAGATAGCATGGAGGTAAGGTGTTTGCCTTTCAAGCAAAAGGTCATCGGTTCGAATCCCCGTGCCCCATATGGTCCCCCGTGCCTGCCAGGAGCAATTTCTGAGCATGGAGCCAGGAGTAACCCCTGAGCGCTGCCGGGTGTGACCCCCCCCCCAAAAAAAATTCTAGTAATTAAATATTAAGCATGCTTTCAACCTCATGTTACACGTGCTCATAAAATTGAAGCTACATAACTTGTTATAACTTAATTTACTAATTGCAAGTTTTAAAAAAAATTATTTGTTGCTTTGTGCTTTCAGTAAAATTGAAAGTAAATTTTGCCTCGTGGCATTTCCAATTTCCTTTTGTCTATACTCAATGGCTACCTTAATTAGCATGTGTATACACAGGAATGCCTTTTCTGTGGTCCACTTTTGCAGACTGCCTTCAGTGGCTGTCCCCCCAAAAAGGAAGATTTTCTCCAATCTTGCTAAATATATATGTTTAAAAATTTAATTTTAATTTTGGCTATCTAAAAATAAGATTTTTAGTTAACATGTAACTGGCAACTACTGTCTGTATTTGTCTTTATATGCATTTTTAAAGAACTTAATTAGTAACAAAGTTTATTCAATACTAATCTAACTTTACCTTATCAAGAAAATTCTTACCCTATTAATTATAGTAAAGTAATAATGGTAATATAATTCAGCTGTGTTTTCTCCCAGCAGAGCATTAAAGTGTTTTCCTAAGACTGGCAGTGTGCCTTCACACAAATGCCAGTCAAACAAGTAACTTACATT
>PVKC010016437.1:0-20818 GCA_004027635.1 Crocidura indochinensis
TGGTAGTTCCACTTCCTTGTGAATTGTGATTGGCTGCGCCACTTCCTTGTTCCTTTATCCACTCCTCCCTTTGTCCTGATAGCATAAAAGACCCTGCCTACCTGAAATAAACGCTCTTGATTCCTCACCGGTCTCATGAGTCATTAACTAACCAGCTTGCCTCCACAGGTACTCAGAAGAGCCTAGACCCACGATTGTGTGGTTTTCTGCCTGGGTTAAACCCTAAGCTGCCGGTCAGCCTTAGGGCTGGGGCCCTCCTTGCAGGGTCCCCCAGGTTGGAAAGCCGCAAAATATGTGTTTTAAGATCACTCCAGGCACTGTAATTCTAAACCCCACCCAACCTGGTCTGAAGAAGCAGGGTAGCAGGAAAAAAATAATAAACCAAACTAGCCAGGAAAGGATGATCATGGAGTCCATAGCTTTTTACCTTGTACTCTCTGCCTCGAGCCCAAAAAGCTAGAACACCTTTCTTTATTAAAACCAATTCCCAATACCAGGAGGCTTCAAGTCAAGAGAGAGAGAGAGAGAGAGAGAGAGAGAGAGAGAGAGAGAGAGAGAGAGAGAGAGAGAAGTGCATATTCAGTGGACTTTTACATATCAAAGGAAGAGGTTTAAGAAAGGATGACATTGGGGGCACACCTTTGTTTAGGGTTGATACTGGGTATCATCTTACACTCTTGGAGCCGACTGCAGAAGCTGCACACAGGGCGTGCACTGACAGAGGCTAGGAGCAGACTACTGACTCCTGGAGCGGTGGTCAACAAACAGAAGAGCCAAATTAAAAGTGTAAAGAGCCACATGTGACTCGCGAGCCGCAGGTTGACGACCGCTGATCGAGGGGAATTCAATTTCCAGTTTTTTCAGGAATATTCATATTGTTTTTCAGAAAATCTGGACAAAATGGCATTTTTACCAGCAGTGATTGAGAATTCCTTTCTCTCTGCATTCAGGCCAGAACTGGTTGATTTTGATCTTTGTGATGTGTGTCACTCTCTGTGGAGTGAGATATTATACCTTATTGTTTTTCTAATTTGTATCTCCATGATAATCAGTGATGTGGAACATTTTTATGTGCCTTTTGACCATCTATATTTCTTTCTTTTAGGAATGACAATTCATTTCTTCTCCCCACTTTCTGATGGGATTAGATGCTTTTTCTTATTAAGTTTTGTCAGTACTTTGTATATGTTAGATATTTGTCCCTTATCTTATGTGTATTGGGTGAATAGTTTCTCCCATTCCAAGGGTGGTCTTTGTATCCAAGTCAGTGCTTCCTTTAAATTGAAGAATTCTATATTTAATGTAGTCAAATTTAATGTTTAATGTAGTCAAATCTCCTTCCACTTGTATGGACAGTAATGTTACATCGTTAAAGTTGCCTTTTGCCTCAATGCTATGAACCATTTTGCCTATGTTCTCTTCTATGTACTCTATAGTATCAGATCTTATATCAAGTTATTTAATTCATTTTGATTTGATCTTTGTGCATAGTATTAGATGGAGGCCCAAGTTTCCTTTTTAGTTTGTGGCCAAACAGTTGTCCAACACTACTTGCTGAAGAGTTTTTCTTTGCCACATTTTCAATCTTTTGCCCCTTTATCAATTATTAATTAATTATATTTTTGTAGATCCATCTCACAATATTTAAGTCTATTCCACTTACCTGAGGATCTGTCTTTATTGCAATAACTTTCTGTTTTAATGACTTTTGCTTTGTAGTACAATTTACAGTTGGGGAAGTGATACCTATCATCTTCTTTTTCCTAAGGATGGCTTCTAGCTTTTTGTGAATATTTATTGTTCCAAATTAATTTCATGGATGTTTGATCCACTGCTTTTAAATTGTCGTGGTATCCTGCAGTGGTCCTCAAACTATGACCCGCGGGCCACATACTGTATTTGTTCCCATTTTGTTTCTTCACTTCAAAATAAGATATATGCAGTGTGCATAAGAATTTGTTTGTAGTTTTTTTTTTTTTTCACTATAGTCCGGCCTCCAACGATCTGAGGGACAGTGAACTGGCCCCCTGTTTAAAAAGTTTGAGGGATTTCACTAGATCTTTACAATGATTTAGGGAATATTGCCATCTTAATTATGTTAATTTTCTTAATCCATGAACAGTATGCATGTCTCCATTTCTTTGTTCCTACTTTTATTTCTTGAAGCAGAATTTTATAGTTTTCTTTGTATAGGTCTTACTAATTCTTTAGTTGACTCCAGTATATTTGAGTTTCTGTAGCACTATTATGAATGATTTTTTAAATGTGTCTTTTCTATCATGAATTGTGTATAAGAAGACCATTGATTTTTGTGTGTTAATTTTGTAGACTTCCACCTTGTTATATAAATATATTGTTTCTAGAAGCTTTTTGGTAGTCCTTAGTGTTTTCTAAATATAGTGTCATATCATTTGCAAATAGTGAGAGTTTGACTTCTCCTATCTGGGTGGCATTGATGTCATTTTCTTGCCTAATTTCTATGGCAAATAATTCCAATACTATGTTGAACAAGAGTGGTGAGAGAAGGCAGCTTGTCTTGTGCCAGATTTTATAGGAAAGGCTTTTATCTTTTTCTCCATTGAATATATTATTTGTCATGGTTTTGTGGCAAATGGCTTGGATTATATTGAGAAAAATTTCTTTTGGCACCATATTGATGAGCATTTTTTTTATGAGAGTGTGTTAGACCTTATTAAATGCTTTGTCTACATCTATTGATATGATCATATAATTTTCTGGTTTTCCTTTGTTTATATAGTGTATTATGGTGATTGACTTTCATATGTTAAAACACCCTTGCATCACTGGAATAAATCCTAATTGGTCATAATGCATGACTTTTTATGAGATATTGTACTCTGTTTGCAGGAATTCTTTTAGGATACTTTACATTTGTGTTCATCAGGGATATTGTTCTTATTTCTCTTTTTTTATGACATCTCTGTCAGTTTTTGGGAACAGGATGAATAAGTTTTATCAAAAATATTTTGGAGTGTTTTTGTCTCTTCAATTTCCTGAAAGAGCCTGAAAAGTATTGACTGTCGATCCTCTTAAAATGTTTAAAATTATTCTCTAGTGAGTCCATTTGAGTCTGGGCTTTTCTTTTTAGGAGTAGTTTTGATTACCACGTTAATTTATATAGAAAAGTGATGGATCTGTTCAGATATGCTATGTCTTCTTGGATCGATTTTGAAAGTTCATAAGAGTTGAAGAAATTATCATTTTCTTCCAGGTTCTCTTGTTTTCTTGCGTAGTTTCTCAACCTCTGACTACCCTTTGAATTTCTTAGTATCTTTAGTAATCCCCCCCCTTTCATTTCTATTTCAGTTTATTAAGTTTCACTCTCTTCCTTTCTTTGCTATTGTTTTATTGATCTTGTTTATTTTTTAAATAATTACATCTTGCTTTCATTGCTTTCTGTTGTTTATTTGATATCCAATTCATTAATTTCTGCTCTAAGTTTTATTATTTCCTTCCAACTGCCTATTTTTGGTTCATTTTGTTGATCAACTTCCAGTTTTATAAACTGTTCCATTAAGTTATTTATATAGGCACCTTCCTCCTTGTGGTAAGTGCTTGGATAGCCCTTTTGATTATCATTTCAATTTCCTCATTGTCATAAGTCTGTTCATATATTCCGAAATATGTTTATTCAAAGTTCAGAGATTTTAGATGTCCAATAATAATACACTTCTTCCTGGTTCGTTTGTTTTATGGTATAAAAATTCTCATAGTAATCTCTTTTAGTTTCTGTAGTATTTGTAGTGACCTCCCCTTTTCAATTCTGATTCTTTTTTATTAATCCCTGTTTCTCTTTCTTTGTGAGTCTTGCTAATTGTTTATTGATCATGCTTATTTTTTCAAAGAATCAACACTTTTTCATTGATATTTTTAAATTGTGGGGGTTTACAGTTCATCAATTTCTTCTCTAAATTTTAATAATTCCTTTCTCCCTGTATATTCTGTTGGTAATTTTGCAAATTTTTTATGCTGTACTATTAAATTCTCTAAGTGTGCCTTTTTTTTCCTATTGATGAATAGTTGTAAGGCTATGAATTTCCTCTGATGCTGTTTTTGCTTTGTCAAACAAATTCTACTAATTTGTGTCTTCATTCCCATTTGTTTCTAGGAATCATTTGTCTTACTCTTTAATTCTCTGTTACCAATGACTATTCAATAATAAGCTGTTTAATTTCCAGGTATTAAAGTAATTTGAGTATGGCTGTTTGTAGCTCACTTCAATTGTCAGAGTATCAAAGATCTGCAAGATACTTGATAAAATTTCTATTTTCTTGATTTTATGAAGAAATTTTTTATGGTACAGCATATCTTGGAGAATGTCCCTGCTTTGGGGATTAAAGTATATTCAGCTTTTTGAGCATAAAAAGCCCTATATATACTAAGCTCTCTTCCATCAATAACCTTGTTGGGTTTTAGCCCATTCAAGGATTGACAGAGCAATTTTGAAATCCTTTGCTACTATTGCCTTGCTATTTTTATCTTTTATCTAGTCAGTTAGCATTTTTTTAGTATTTTGTTGTCCCTCATTGGGCACATAATCTGGTGAGGAGTATGATGCCTTCCCTCTTATCCTTTGGTTATTAAGAAATGATCTTCTCTGTCTCTTATGAACTTTTTTTGTCTCTTACAAATTTTAAGCCTGAAGACAATGTAATCTGGCATTAGCATAGTCACCCCAGCCTTTATAAGGGAGTTGTTTGCATGAAGTATTGTCTTTCAACCTTTTACTTTAAATCTATATTTGCTCTGACTATTAAAAATGTATTTCTTGCAGGGAGCAAAGGGTTGAATTTAATTTTCTCCTCCATTTTTTCCACTTTGTATCTCTTAACTGGTTCATCATATATCTATTGATGAAGAGAAAGATGATTGTCATGGAATTTTGTGCCATTTTTGTAGAAGTTTGGCATGTTTTGAGTGTTGCTTTGCCTTAAAGTAGACTCATATACATTTTTTAAGTTGTTTTTGAGACTGGTACTCTCCTGAACTTTTGTTATCTGTTTAGCTGTGTATCCTCCTTCAAACATGAATAAAAATCTGACTGGGTGAAGTATTCTTGGTGAAGCTTTTATTTAATTGAGGTTTTTCACTATATCCCACCCCTGTTTACAGGCTTAACAGGTTGCTTGTAAAAACGTCACTCTAAATCTTAAGTTTAATTTTTGTATGTAATTTTCCTTTTTGATCTTGTCGTTTTCATTGTTCTATATCTATTTATGTTTTTGTTGTGACTTGATACGATGGAGTGCTTTATTTGGATTTTTTTTAGCTTGTACCTTTCAGTGTTTAGATGTGGGTGCAAGCATTCTTCTGTTCAAGAAATTTCTCTGTGATATCTTTGTTGCTTCTTCCTGTCCCTCTGGGACAAATGACTGTTATGTTTTCCTGTTAAATTTATTCCAAAGTTCTATTGTTGTATGTTCACTTATTTTTGAGGATATTTTTTATATTCTTTTTTTAAGACATTGTTTTTTCTATTTCTTCTTTTTAATGGAGGTGCTATGCAGCTCATCTTCCGGCTCATTATTTCTGTCTTCAATTACTGTTACTCTGAGGCTGGTGAAACTTTTCAGTGTTTTCATTTTAATCATTAAGTTTTTCAGTCCTTGTATCTTTGTTTGAAGATTTCTCATTTCTACTCCCAGAGCCTCTTGTGTCTTTTGGTATGCTCATTATTTCTTTGAATTTCTTGAAAAGACTTAACATTTCTTCTCTAAAGTCCTGATCAGAGAGTTTATAAAGGTTGATATTATTTGGTCTTCAGAAGAACTACCATAATAATTTACTTGATCTGGTACGTTTCTGAATTTGTTTTTCATTATGTTCTTTGTAGTGTGATTATGTGCTTTATGTGTTTTGGTGGGCTCCTTGGCTAGATGAAATACATGGCAACAAAGTGAACCAAAATGGAAGCTCTCTTATTTGTGTCACTCATCTCTGCCAAATCAAAATGGTGCTTTTAAATCCAAGAGCTGCCACTGCTCCCATAAACTCCCACTGGTGCAGTGATCAGTCATTTACTTCCTCCCTGCCACACTCTTTTCTGAGATTGCTCACCTGAGTTCAGTTCAAAATGTCAGTTGTTAGTTCAAATGCCACTCACTGACACAGCCACTCCTGTGCTACTTCTTAGTAATATTTTTATATGAATGTAAAGCATCAGGAAATGACATTGCATTTTCATTAGAATGACTATGATCCAAAGAAGTGTCAATGGCAAGTATTGTATAAAAAACTAGAAGTTTGATGCAGAGCATTCAAGCCAAACTCAGCAATTTCTCAAAAAAAGTTCATTATTGACATGCCATTCCAATCAGAAATTCCACTTCTGGGTAACAACCCAGGTGAAAGAAAACATATATCATTTAAATACTTGAACATTAATATTCATAGTAGCATTACTCAAAATAGTCCCACACTGAAATAACCCAAATATCCATCATCCCTTGAATGGATATTAAAATTATATGTCTATATAACAAATAATCTTTGGAACCAGTTGTTAAATAATTACTGAAACATTTACAATATAAATTATATCTAGAAATTATAGTAATTGGCAAAACCTAAACACAAAATTTTACAAGCTATTTTATTAAATTTTGTTGATATTTGCTTCTTTTCTAATAGTAATTTATATCCATAGATAGCGAAAGCTGTTTAGTGATTGCCTGCTAATTGATTTTAAATAGGTAGGGAAGAACATTCTGAGATGGGAGCGGGGAATGTAAAATAGACTATGGAAGAGTTAAAACTTTGAAGTTTTATTTTATTATTAATTTGCATAATCACAATATATGTATATTTGGTGGTATACAGATTACATTCAGTAAGGTTATATTAAATAATGCTAATTAACTTAGTATTTTCCTTCTCCAAAACCTCTTACTTTGTATTATATCCAACATTTATCTCCCTAAATTGCCACAGCAACACTTTTTTAGGGATTTGTATAACATAAAATTCGTAACATTCTATACTGGCTTTCAATAAAATTTACTCATCTTCCATGAAAAGGGAGAACCTTTTACAGTTTCTTTTTCTGAAATATCCATTGATTGACAGACCATTAGTCACCTAATTGGGACTGCCATTTTTACTCATTTATATTTGTTATATTTTTACTATGAACATTTCTAAAAAAAAGATCATATTCATACTTATTCTTAACTTTTAATTTTATTTCTGCATGCTCTTGGTTAGCTTCTGAGTCCAGGGAGCCTAATCTCTTAAACCTGACACTGTTAGTATCATTCTTTTCTGATCTGGGTCTGCTGTTGAGTGTGCCTATAAGTTTATCACATACAGAGTTCTAGATAGAACAGGCCTATCTGAAATTTTCTCAATACTATTAGAAATCCTATTTAATGTGAAATCACTTTCTCTGACAGTTTTACTTTTCTTAAATTTTTCTGGAGAAATGAAATAGAGACTAATCATTCTATTCTCAGTGGCCAGAATCTCTTAGGGCATGGTGGAAATAGTGTGTTTTAATTCAAATAAATTCTTTCTCTATCTATTAAAAATCCTCAAAAAATATTTTCTTACCTTACAATGGTGAATAATTTTATCTTTCTAAATCTTTCCTTATTGAAAGTTAAATGAAAATATATTAGGAGAAATGAAGTCATGAAATGAGCACATACATGGAGAGATATGGAGAGTACCATGCTAAGTTCAATGAGTTAGAGAGAGAGGAACAGACAGAATGATCACATGTGTGTATTTAAAAAATACTATGACAGTAATACACAAAGGAACTATAAATGAGGGCCAAGAGGGCCAGTTCATTATAGGAAGCTCACCACAAAGATGGTTTTAAAATGCAGTTGGAATAGAGAAGAAATCATTATGAAAACCACAGTTGATAAGGAACTCTCTGGACAAGAACTGGTGAAGAAAGGTGGTAAAGTGATTTTCATGATACCATTTGAATAATATTGCAAGCCATACTGCTAAGTATAAAAGAGTAAGAGTGTGAGAGGAAGTGAAAGATGAAGAGAGAAAGTGTGTCTATCATAGAGGAAGGTCAGATACAGGAGGGAAACTGTGGGCACTGATTGTAGAAAATGCATTGGTGGTGGGAATGTTGCACTGGTGAAGGAGGATATTCGTTTTTATGACTGAACCCGACTACAATCACGTTTGTAATCATGGTGCTTAAATGAAGATATTATTTTTTAAAAAGTAATAAGATTATATATTTTACATATAAAAATGTACACTGGTGAAGTGATGGATGTTGAGCATTGTATGACTGAAACCTATCAACAATTTTGTAACTGTATTTCACAGGATTCAAAATTATAAGAAGAATGTTAAATGCAAAAACAACTTTAATCTTTATTCTGATGATATCCTTTCTCTTTTGAAAAATGACAAATCTTAAATGATAGGAATAGAAAGAAATCTGTCAAAGAAAATATGTAAATAAACAATTATTGATTAATAGTAAAATACACTCTATATGATTGTTTATAACACACGTACCCTAATATAAGTTAGTTAAATCAGTATACTACAATTTGGCACTTTCAGTTTAATCCTAGTTTTCAGAAAATCTAATAATTAAAATTCAGTGAAATTTTGAGACAGTTTAGGCCTTGTGTAGTAATTCTTTACAGTAATGTATTTGCCCACTGTCGATTAACTAAGTTGAAAATATTAAAATTATATTAATTTTTATTTTTTAACGGAATGAAAGTTGTATAATTATCATTATTATTCTCTTTAGATGCACCTAGATATTTCTGATGATAATATCACATAGAACAGTTTACCAAATGTAATGCAATACAATTCAAAAGCTTTAAACATAATCTAAATAATGGATTCCCAACTCTTCTCAGGCTTTTTGCCAGTGATAAATAAAACATCTATGCAGACACTTTGAAGAGTCAGTTATTAATGCAAATGAGGAGAAATATTTTGAAAACAAAGAGCCGGAGAGATAGTACAACAGGTGAGGTGCTCACTTTATAGCCGAACCAATTTGATCCCAAGCAATAGGAATGGGTCTGAGAGATAGATAATGTATCTGATGTACACTTTCTATGGTCATTTTTCTCACTTTTGAGCCCTAGCACAGTAACCAATAGATCATGGAGATAACTCAAGTGATAATATACATGCCTAACATGCCTGAAGCCCTAAGTTCAAATGCTGGTATTTATAGTTCCCAGAGACAAAATCTGGTGGCCTCAAACACTTAGTCATCAGCCCTGCAACAGGAAGACTGGACACCAAGAGAACTTTCGGGACTGGCCTCGATTTAAATGAATGAGTAAATAAATATGAATGTAGAGGTAATACATCAGGTAGGGCACTTGTTGTGCATGCAGTCAACCCAGGTATGATTTCTTATATTTCATCTACTCCCCCAAGACCTCTAGGAGTGATCCTTGAGTGCAAAGTCAGTAATCAACCCAAAGTACCACTGTGTGTGGACCCAAAACAAACAAATCAAGGCAAGTTAATATTCATGTGTGTGTGTGAGTGTGAGTATGAGAGAGGCAAAAAGGAGACATGAAAGAGTTTATCCCAGCTTTTATCCCCCCAAAAAAGAGTAGGAAAAATAGATGGAGAGGAGAAAGGCAGATTTGTGATTTGTGTGTTTTTCTATCTTCTTTTAAAATTGATTTAACGTTCTCTAAAAAAGCTAATTTGTCAGAGAAACAGACTCTGAAGCACAACTGAGCACAGACCAGGGCAAGGAGGGTGAACATGACATCAAGTTTCAGGATGAAATTAAGTAGCACAATGCTTACTTTTAGGTCACCTTGACAGGTCACAAGGTATCTAAATAGTTTGTAAAACATTAACTATATGAATGTATCTGTTTAGGGCAAGATGAGGAATTGAATGAGTAGACAGAAAAACAGATTGTTCTCTTGAATATATGCAGGAAACACATCCACATGACAGCACGAACAGAATAAAAAGGCAGAGGAGGTGAGTTTTTCAGATCTTGGGTCAGATTAGGACTTAAATAATTACTTTTCTGTATTTCCAATTTATCAATTGCTGTGATTCTTCAAAAAGTATGTATACAGCATGAATAGAGTAATGCAAAGGTGAATAGTGAATAGATAAAAAATATATGTGTGTGCGCTAAATTACTCAGGAGACGAGTTCCAAAGCCAGGTGACTTGTTAGAAAGCATTATAGTCACCTGTGACCCTTACTACTGCTGGGAATACCTGTTGCTAAGATGCAAACCTGACAGTAAATTGGAAGAGTAAAGTAAACTGAGTCCATAAGTACCTCCATTAATTCAGCTCAGTTTCAAATGTCCTTTTGGGCACAGCAGCAGGACTGGGATAATTGAAAATAATGTGTGTGAAGGGCAGAGTATATATTAGATACTAAGTGACTCATGCCTCTAATTATCTCTATGTGCAAAAGAGAAAACATGTTCTACCATGCCAGCCAAAATAAATGAGACGCAATACTTTGAAGAAGACTGTTGAACATAACAGTTTTCATCTTTCAAATGCCATCTGTAGACATAATCATCTTTGCACTTTTATTGTTGTTACTAAACTTTAGATTTTCTTGAGCTTGAGAACTTGTAGATGTGAATGAAGGGATAGGAGCTGTCCAAAATAATGGTGCTCTTCAGTGCATGTGACAGAATCCTGACAAGCTATGTGGGAAATTCCTAAAATAATAACCTACATTCCCACTCCTGTGGAAATATGGAAATAAAAATGGAAATTTTTATTGTTGTCATTGTCGATATTATTAACTTTACTATTTTGGGAAGTCTGAGCGAGAGCAATTCATTATCGAGAAGATTGAAAGGTATGAGTTTCATGTGTGAACAGCTCATCCTGAGAGTAAGGAACTCATTCAGCTTAGATCTTGCCCAAATTGAATCAGAAGCCTTGCAAAACAGAAAAAAATGCCTGGTTGACTGGTCCATCTTGCTTAGCTGTGACACCATCATTCAATTTCCTAAGCTCAAAATTTTCCCAAGATCAAAATTTCATGTTGATTGTTTATTTATTACAGAGTACCTAAACTATTAATTTATATTATGCTAGTAACTGGTAAATTCTTTGTTTTACTCCTGTTAGCTTCAAATATTTCATTTTAAGACCTAAATCAAGAAAAAGTACTAATTGTGGACCAGAGAGATAGTATAGATATTACCTTGCCTTCTATCCTATCACTCAGGGTTTGATTACTTAACCCACATATGGAATACAGGATCTACTCAGGGTCAAACTTTAATGGAAAGTAGGTAATAATCCCTAAGCAATCAGGGGTGATCTCAAACCTAAAGAAAAAGGTCTTAATAATTTCTACACTGTCAAAATTTATGAAGAAGGTCTGATCACTGATTCTTGTCCCAAATACAGTTATTTTAAGAAGTAAAGAAAGAAATGAAGTTTTTTTTTTATGCTAGAGTATATTTTGAATGGCTCAGGGATCCTCAAACTTTTTAAACAGGGGCCCCGTTCACTGTCCCTCAGACCATTAGAGGGCTAGACTATAGTAAAAACAAAAATTATGAACAAATTCCTATGCACACTTCATACATCTTATTTTGATATGAAGAAACAAAGCAGGAACAAATACAATATGTGGCCTGCGGGCCATAGTTTGAGGACCACTGGCCTAGATTATAATATTTTCTTATTAGATGATCACTCACACTTTCTATAATACAATTTTGGGTTTTTTAAATTTTTTTTATTTGTTTTTTGCTTTCATTTTGGTTTTAGGCCTCACCCTGCTGTGCTATGGTGCTACCTCTGGCTCTGTGACTAAAAAGGACCCATGATGGATGAAGTTCCAGTGATTTCGAGTGGTACCTAAACCAAAATAGGACTGACCATTATGCAAGGCTAGAATTTTGAATCCTGTGCTATTTCTCCTGCCCTTCAAAGTCACCTGTGACTTTGTTCTTGTCTTTAAATAATTGCTTAATATCCTTGACTTTAAATATTTCACCTTGGTACTTTTCAAAATCCAAAGACAATGGGGAAAAAAGAACTTGAGAACTGATTCAGTAAGAAATATGCCAATTGTGGAGATGGGGGCAAAGGGCAGGAAAGGAACTATTAAATTGCACAAGAGTTTTCAAGAGGGGCAGTATGAGGGCACAGAGAGGTAGTAGTGTGTACTGCACCAGTACAGTAAACCACAGTGCAAGAAGTTATAAAACACCATCTCTCAAAGAAACAGAATAGTGTCTCAGAGGCCAAGGGATGGGATGGATACTGGAAGAGGGTGGTAGACACTGGTGAAGGATTTGTGGTGAAACCTTGTATGCCTGAAACCAAATCAAGAATAATTTTGTAATTGGAAAATAAAAGAACTAATAAGTATTATTTCTCTCAAATATCTTGAATGCTATAGAAACAACAATTTTAATTATAAATGCCAAGGAATATTTTTTACAATCATAGAAGAAATTGATGTGAGAGAAACAGCAATAGACTGTGTGTCAAGAAAATATACAAATGTGCTACTATTCAGAGTTCTGAAACTGAAAATGTTCTTCGATCCAAAATGTTCTCAGAGAATAAGCAGATTATATACTTGCCAGAGTATAAGAGGTCACTTCCTCTGAAAAATGATAGAAATTATAGTTTCCTTGCATGAATCCCCCAAAAATGATTATCTTAGTAAGTAAAATTATTTACTCTACAAAAACATTTAAAAGTCTCATTTTAGCGAAATCAGAAGGGGAGAAATCAACTCTTCATTTTCTGATTAGCTTCTGATATCTGCAGGGAGCCTTCCCAAATCTACCCTCATGCTTTTTATACCAACTTACTGGACTTGCTGTTACCTGTACCTGCATTTCTTTGCCTGAAGACTTTCTCAAGGCTACAATGTTTGCTTTATCCATCTGACAATTTAAATTACATACACTATCTCAAAGTGTTTCTCCTTTAAAAATAGATACTTTAATCATCTATTTCATCAACCTTGATTTAATGTTTATTATCCACCTCTCACATTTTTCTTATCTTCACAATTAAATTATTTGTATTTATGTTTTCAAAATACATTTCTATGTCAAGTAATATCAATTTTATTATTTTTCAATACTAAGAAATATAATTTTCCATGCACCAAATAAAGGATTGAAGGGCTGGAATGATAATATAGCAGGTAGTGAGTGTGCTTTCCTCACACATAGACTACTTAGGTTTGGTCCTCAGAATCTCATATACTTAGTTTACCAAAGCTCTAAGCAAAATATCAGGAATTAGCCCTAATTATCATTGGGTGTAACCTAAGAGAGACAAAAAAATAAACAAACAAAATAAATCTTGAATAAGTTAGAAAATAATAATAATAATGATCATAGAATATAATTTAGAAAAATTATTGGATAACTACTGTGTCAAGAACTATGAAAAGATAAGTAAGTCCTGATCTCAAAGGAATTACTAATTTGAAAACTAAACCTTGTTAAAAATAAGTTAAAATAAAACATAAGTAGGTCAAATTTCCAGGTGTTTCTATTAACCCTGATAGGAAATGCTTAAATCCTATTAATGTGATAGTATAAAGCCATGAATGGAAAGCTTCCCAGACAAAGCAAAAGCATTGATCTGGTAATTACAGACATAGATAAAATCCAAGATATCAGATAGAGAGGGCAGTGTATAGAAACTTTCAGGTAAATTTTTCCGTATATCATGAAATTGGAGAAATCCTCAGAGAAGAAAAGTGATAAAAAAATTAACCAAAATAACTATCTGAAATTAAGCTTTAGGTGTTCAGTCAGTTCAGTTTAATCTTGAGAAAATCAATTAATATCTCTATGCTTCAATTTGTTTACATCCTACTTTTTAGTTAGAAATTTCAACATACCAAGTTGTGTAACCAGCTATACAATATAAGTGCTTATCACAATAGCTGCAATAAAATAAATAAATAAATACTGCAATAAAATAAACAAATAAAAATGTAACCAGCTATAAAATATAAGTGGTTATCATAATAGCTGCAATATAGGAATGCAACTGAAAGTGTAATTATATAGAGTTTCAGGGTTAGTTAATTCATAGGAAAGATAATTGGATAACAAGCTGGAAAGTTGGTAGAAAACATGGCATGTAGGCTCATATATTTCATGCTGTGAAACTATTAACCCATCTTTGGAGTCAAGACTCATCATGATATATATGGTCCTCTAGCAAAACCTACAAAATGTTTTTGTAAAAAGGTGTTTATTAGAACATAACTGAAGTTAATCTATATACATCTTAAGATTTTTAATGCTAAAATGTCATAGCTATGTTGTTGGGGTATGTTAATTTTAAACATTTATTTTTTTTGTATTTTACAGATAAATTTATGACACCTAGCTATAGATAGTAGGATATGGAGTACACAATAGAGTTACTTGTGTAGAATATAACCCTATAAGTCATATTTGATAGTCCGTGGTCAATACTGAAGCTGATCAAGTAAATAAAATTAGATTTCATACCTACAAAATAGGACAATATAGATTAAGTATAGATCAAATATATATATATATATATATATATATAGTGACAATATAGATTAAAAATGAGTACAATAGTAATTGATATAGAAAGAAGAGAATGATATTTAAAAATTAGCTATCGATAGGATATGTCTAGCATATATATATAAATCTTATATACTGCACATTGTTCTTACATTTTAAATTTGTTGTCAATGCCTTGAACACCAAGGCATTACTAATAAAACCCACATTTCTCACTTCCTTGAAAGGTTTGTTACAGGCTCAAAAGGCAGATCTATATTTTGCTTCTGTGTAGCCTCCGTATAAATATGAGACATTTGCTTTCCAATATGTTGCATCCACCACCATCTTCTATTGTATTTTAACTAGATTTACTTTGTTCATCTCATAAAGTTACTGAACCTGTATCTTACCATATTTAAAGGGGCTTCAGTTTATCATTCTCATGGAACATAGACAAAAACAGTTTTCTTTAAAAATTTCTTTAACAGAAACAACAACCATTGAAGGAGAACTCTATTTCAGTGGGGAAAAGTAGAGAGAGTATCACAAGAGAAGAAACTTAAATATAAAATTTTGCTTATCATATAAGTTTACAGGACAGAGCTAGAACAATAGCATAGTCGATAGAGCCTTTGCCATGCATGCAGCAGATTTCAGTTCAATCCCAGCAACCCATAAGGACCCCAGAGCCTACCAGGAGCGATTTCTGAGTGCATACCCAGGAGTATCTTGGTTTTGCCCCCAAACAAAAATAAGTAAGTAAGTAAATAAATAAATAAATAGAAGAAAAGGTTTACAGGACAAAGATGGAAAATGTTTACGAGGCACAGCAAGGAGCGTTGGGGGAAAGCAGAATTACAGCAGGATGAAGATTAAAGATAAAACAAGGATTAGAAGACAAAGGAACTAACTGACCTCTAAGTCATGCATTTCTTGATAAGGTGTTGTGCCAGGGCAGGTGTGTGAATGTTGCTATCATTTTAAATTTTATCTTCAGATTGTTCCCTTTAAATCCGTCTGAGTTAATTAGGCTACCGTTAGAGTAAATCAGGGTCATTCTCAGATCTGTGCCAAAGAAACTCCAGGGAAAAGAGTGAAGCTAGTTGAGTAAAACACTATGTTTGGTTAGATTTCTAAAATTGTATCTTTAATAGAGGAGGAAAAAGTCATCTAAAACTAAAACTGGCTTCAAAGGAAGCTCTAATTTCTGGCAAAAAAAATGTGAACGTTTTTTAGTCTTAAGGAATAAAATTATTTTTGTGCATCTAGTTCTATAACACATTTTCTCAACCAGGAAATATAGATTAACTCACCATCAATTTTTATCATTCATGTTCTTTAGTCTGTTTTTATTTAATTTTCTCTCTCAAAAAATCACTTTAGTAATTTCTCAGGGGCAGGAAATGTAGTGAATGGGAAATTATTATTAAAACTCTGAGCCTTTTCAGTATTTTAACTACTTTTTCTCTTTCAATAGAAAAAAAATCCCCTCGTTTTTACATCAGGGAAATTTTATCTTATTCCTCAGTATATTGTCTCAGAATATTGTCAGAATTATTTTCTCAGAAAATATGACAAATTTTTATTTCAATTTCATTTTGGTTGGCTTTTATTTATTTATTTTTTTTGATTGAGGAAAGAGCACTGGTTATGCTCAGGATCAGGATTGACTTTTTTCTCTCTGCTCTCTGCTTTCTCTCTGATTAGTCCTTGAGGTTGACAGAGGCTGGAGGACCATATTTAGTACTGGGGTCCAATGCTTGGTAATTTCTCGAAAGGTAAGCATGTTACTTTCTGTACTCTCTCTGGTTGTCCTTTATTTGATGTGCTATGAGAAAAATTCCATCTTTAACTTGACCACACAGGATAGAAATGAAATCTGCATTGAAAAAAAAAGAAGAAAATAAAAAAGAACAGAGATTGTAATTCCTTAATTGCCAAAAAACTTGAACTATCTACTAGAAGTCAGGAAATGTTTCCACATCTAACTTTTCAGTTGAATATAAATTTCAGTTTCAGTATAAAGTTCTACATTCATAAATAAGAATGATAGTATGGAGGGTATGAATGAAGATTCTGAGAATTATGAAACTGGTAAATAAATTCACTTAAATTTCCTCCCACAGGAATTATCAATGTAAGAGAATAAAGAGGAAAAAGGCAATGTTTTTTTTTCAAAGAAATGGATATAAATGGGTAAAAAATGTTAAACCTATTGTAACCTTTGTTCAATTAAGAGAAAGATTACAAAAGTATTTCAGATAGTGACATTTTCCTTTTATAATAAGATTCATTCTGGTCTCTGGCTTGAGAGAAAAAGTCTTCTTGGAAATCAATAAGGAAGAATTATAGAGGACATTTCAGAACTTAGTGCACATGTCTCTCTGCAGTGTTTTATAAATTTAATTTCCCACACAGTTTTAAGATAGGAGGAAGAAAAAATGTAACAGGAAATACAGGTCCCTAATGATTTCTCTTTTGACCCATGAATATAAGTGGCGGATGAGAAAACACAAAACACTACTCAAAGTTAAGTGACCATAGTTTAAACTTCTGCTAGATTTAGTTCTTGTCTTAATGGGAAATAAAAGAAAGCTGTGGGCTTTATATTTAGCTTTTCTAAGGCCTAAAGAACCAAAAGTATAGTTTGTTTATATTTTTTAACTTTTTCTAACTACATTAAAAATTATGACAAATTAAGGATGTCTCTGAAATAAGAGTATCTATGTCTCTCTATATCCTTTTCTAGTAATGCAGAAAACACTACATAGGAAAAAAGTTGAAGACATTTTTTTTTTCTTGATTTAAAGTTTAAAGAGGGCTTGGAGATTTGACTCAATGTAGGAGAATATGCCTCCCCAATGCTTTATTCCTAGCACCACCTTTTCCCCAAAAGTTTAATTAATGAGATGGCTGAATAGTGTTTATTGCCCCCTTGTTACCACTGCAAAAAACTATACCAACACTTGAGATAATTTCAGTAACATGTGTACAGTTTTTTCTTTTTACTTTTATTAATATCTTTATTTAAACACTTTTATTACAAATATGATTCTAGTTGGGTTTCAGTCATGTAAAGAACAACCCCATTCACCGGTGCAACATTCCCAACACTAATATCCCAGATCTCCTCCTCCTCACCCAACCTCCACCTGCACTCTAGACAGGCTTTCTACTTCCCTCATTCATTCACATGCTTATGATCATTCTCAGTGTAGTTATTTCTCTAATTCACTCACCATTCTTTGTGATGAGTTGAGACTATTCTGTGTCTATCTCTCTCCCTCTGACTTAATTCACTCAGTATAATAGAGTCCATGTACATTCATGTATAGGAAAATTTCATGACTTCATCTCTTCTGACGACTTCATAATATTCCATTGTGTATATGTACCACAGTTTCTTTAGCCTTTCCTCTGTTGAGCATCTCGGTTATTTCCAGGGTCTGGCTATTGTAAATAGTGCAGCAGTGAATATTGGTGTGAGGAAGGTATTTTTCTACTGGATTTTTGTATTCCTAGGGTATATTCTTAGGAGTGGTATAGCTAGATCCTATGGGAGCTCAATTTCCAGGTTTGGGAGGAATGTCCATATCGCTTTCCATAAAGGTTGGACTAGACAGCATTCCCACAAGTGGTGAATAAGAGTTTCTTTCTCTCCACAACCCTGCCAGCACTGCTTGTTCTCATTCTTTGTGATGTGCACCAATTTCTGTGGCGTGAGATGGTACCTCATAGTTGTTTTGATTTGCATATCCTTGATGATTAGTGATATGGAGCATTTTTTCATGTGCCTTTTGGCCATTTTTATTTCTTTTTTTATCTAAGTGTCTGTTTATTTCTTCTCCCCATTTTATGATGGCATTAGATTTTTTTTCTTGTAAAGTTCTGTCAGTACCTTGTATATTTTGGATATTAGCCCCTTATCTGATGGGTATTGGGTGAATAGTTTATCCCACTCAGTGGGTGGTTCTTGTATCCTGAGCACTATTTCCTTTGAGGTGCAGAAGCTTCTCAGCTTAATATATTCCCATCTGTTTATCTCTGCTTCCACTTGTTTGGAGAGTGCCTTTAGTCTCAATGTCATGGAGTGTTTTACCTACATGTTGTTCTATATATCTTATGGTTTCATGTCTGATATCAAGATATTTAATCCATTTGGATTTTAAATTTGTACATGGTGTTAACTGCGGGTCTGAGTTCGCTATTTTCCAGGTAAATATCCAGTTGTGCCAAACCACCCGTTGAAGAGGTTTTTCTTGCTCCATTTAGGATTTCATGTTCCTTTATAAAAAGAAATTAGGTGATTGTATGTCTGGGGAACATTCTCTGAGTACTCAAGCCAATTCCACTGATCTGAGGGTCTCTCTTTATTCCAATACCATGCTGTTTTGATAACTAATGCTTGTAATACAGTTTAAAGTTGGGGAAAGTAATGCCTCCCAATATTTCCTTTTCCAAGGAATGCTTTAGCTATTCGAGGGTGTTTATTGTTCCAAATGAATTTCAGATGTGTTTAATCCACTTCTTTGAAGAATGACATGGGTATCTTTAGAGGAATTTCATTAAATCTGTACAATGCTTTGGGGAATATTGCCATTTTTATTGTGACTAAATTCATTACACAGAATTATTTACGATACATAGTGTCAATGAATGAAGGGCATTCCAACCAACAATGTTGTCCTCCCTCCATTCCTGTTCCCAGCATGTCTCCCACATCTCCCTTGCTTTACCCCCCAGAATCCTAGTGCAACTGGTCTCCACCTTACAGCTTGTTATAGGTTGGGTGTCTATTCTGTTTGGTGTTCCAGTCAGGTCATTTTTTATTTACATTACATGTTCATATGACTGGTCCTGATATCATTCTTTTTCCCACTCAATTTATGAGGCTGAATGATTCAAGTTATGCTATTTTGTTGGAGATAAAAAGGTTAAGGAAAAGAAGAGAAAAAAAATCGGTATCAACTACTAAAAAAGAAAAAAAATCACTGTATAATATCCACAAAAGTGGAAAAGAAAGAAAAAAAATGTAAGAAAAAAAGGGAAGGAAAATAATATCAAAAAACAAACAAAAAATAAAACAAAACATAACCGGAAAAAGTGCTGCAGTGGCAGGGTTTGGTGTTACCCCAACTTTTTTTTTTATATAGGCACAGTAAGTATCGGGGAAGGAAGGAAATTTCCATGGCCTAAGAGATTCAGGATTTCTCCACTCTTGAAGCATATTGTCATGGGAACAACCACTGACTCCATACCTTCTCATTGCCATATCCAAGGTTTTTGTTTTGTTCGGTTTTGTTTGTTTGTTTGTTTTGTGTGTGTGTGTGTGTGTGTGAGTGTGTGTATGTGTGAGTGGTGTTAAGAACCTTTCCTCTCTGTTGTAGCAAGCAATCTTGGTATTTGCGCAGGTCCTAGCACAAGGCCTACAATAGAGTCTTTAAGGTTCTAGATATATTGTTCCACCATTGTTGGTATGTTCAGTTTTCTGTATCATGTGCTCCATGTTTTTGTTCATTCCCTAAGTCGAAGTCTAGGAAATTATGGTTCCAATGGTTTTGCTCAGTCTCTGTTGTCAGAATTGGGCCTCTGTATTAAGAAATCTTGATTTTTTTTAAGGCCTGGGCTATAGCCTAGGGTAGGGTTTTCCTTAATGGCCTCAAAGTACGTTCTGCCCAGTCACGGTTGTCAAAGTCAGTTTTCTGTAGTTAGTGCTCTTATTTTTCATATTTCAAAGCATGATACATCTCCTGATTTCCACTTAGTGTTAGGTGATGTGATAGGACCTCCTGGTCTTAGGTCAAGTTGTCATTTCCTCGCTCTCCTCGTTGTCATATTTACACTGGCCCAAAGCAGCTTAGTTCCTGGTGTTGTTGCAGGGGATTGTTTCAGTTCTAGGTCTGGGATCTGGGATTTGAGAATGAACTAACATTGTCCAATCTCGTGGAGACTAAGTTGTATCCATATGACATATGTCCAGGATGGTAGGCACCCTTGTATAAAAAGTATGAGTTATTTTGGGGGGGGGGTTGGGACACATCCAGTGATGCTTAGGGGTTACTCTTGGCTATGCGCTCAGAAGTTGCTCCTGGCTTGGGGGACCATATGGAAGCCGGGGGATCAAACCGTGGTCCATCCAAGGCTAGTGCAGGCAAGGCAGGTACCTTACCTCCAGCGCCACCACCAGGCCCCCATGAGTTCTTATCCTTAGAAGATAAGATCTTGTGTCTGAGTCCATGATTTCCCCTTATTTACTATGCCTATACAAAAATCTATGGTGTCCTTTTGTATTGCTGGTGCTTTTCCAGGTAA
>PVKC010016438.1:0-20763 GCA_004027635.1 Crocidura indochinensis
TGAAGGCAGTTTGGCAGCCTTTGAAGAGCCTTATTTCCTTCCCCTTTGACCTAGTATCCCCACTTCTAGGAAGCCATGGATTATTGGGAAATACTTGCCTGTTCTCTGCCTTCCAGGAGACTAATGCTGGGACTGGAAAACAAGACCAAGCAATAGGGGAAAATAACCCTTCAGTAAGTTCTGAGCTGTCCAGACATTGGTTCTAGTTACTTTAAAACAGAGGGGAAGGAGCCAGAGTGATAGCACAGTGGTAGGGCATTTGCCTTGTATGTGGCTAACCCAGGACAGACCTGGGTTCAATCCCCAGCATCCCATGTAGCCCCTACAAGCCAGGAGCAATTTCTGAGCACAGAACCAGGAGTAGCCCCTGAGCGCCCCCAGGTGTGGCTGAAAAACCAATAAAATAAAATAAAACAGAGGATTAGAAATCTAGATCATGTGTCTAGGACTAACCCATAATGGTCAGTGGTAAATGGAATTATTCGTTTTGGTCATAAGAACTCAGGGAGGCCTGCAGTGACCAATTTGAGATCTTATCACCCTCTTTTACATTTGTAAATTAAAACTTGAAAACACACTTATTTGCAGATATGGGTTGTCACTATATATAAAATAAATATTCATATAAAGAATATAAAGATAGTTAATATCAATTGAGTTCAATGTTGGCTTTCCTGCTGCCTGATACAGCAGGAAGAGACAGGCAAGATAGAGAATTCCTTTAGGCTTTTTCCTTCTGGTGTGGGTAGATGGAAGGTGGTCTGAACGTCTCATCTGGCAGAACACTCAGGAAGGACCTCTGGTTGTGCTTTGAAAACTATGTGTAGTACCGGAGATTTGAACCCATACTGCTGCATACAAACAAAACAACTATCTTTATCTTACTTCCTGTATCTTACCTCTCTCTGGTCCAAAGGTTTTTCTTTTTTTTGTTGTTTTGGGGGGGGCGCCATACCCAGTGGTGCTCAGGGTGTACTTCAGGTTGCTCTAGGCTCTGGGTTCAGGGATCACTCCAGGCAGCACTTGGGACCCTGTGAGGTCCTGGGGGTGAAATCTGGGTTGACTGTGTACAAGGCAGGCACCCTCCCTGATGTACTATTTATCCATTATAGTTTTTCTTTCAAGTAATATACTGCCTGGGTAGAGAATAAAATTTAGTGGTAGAGTACATGCTTTTTACCAGTTTCACTCTGGATTTAATTCCAGCACCAAAAATGAGTGCCAAGATAAAATTAGAAATCAAGTGATTGCCTTTCATATTTATAAAAGTATTATAAGGGAGGCTGGGAGTGTGACTAAGTGGGACACTTGCACTATAGTTTTGGGGTCATACCTGGCAGTATTTGGGGGTTACTTCTGCACTCAGGTCATTCCTGGCAAGGGGACCATATGAGATATTGGGATCGAACCTGAGTCAGCTGTGTGCAAGACAAATGCTCTATCTGCTGTGCTATTGGTCTGGCTGCAAGAGACACTTGTACTATGTATGAGGCACTAGGTTCAATTTCTAGTACTGCCAGTAAAATAGAAAGCAATATGTTAAAAATTCTAGATTGCACTCTGTAAGAAGTGGTCATCAAGTCTCTTGCATTTCATAGTAGTACATATGGCATTTATAATGTTACAGCAGTACTAATATAGTTAACAAGTCCTCTAACGAATGTACAATTGGGCTATGAACTAATTTCTAAAGCAGGCTGTATTGCTAATGAAGTGGGACCTCTGATAGATTGAGTGATTTATGTTGCTTTAGATTTGTTGTGTGCATATACTTTCAAATCCAATCTTAGAACTCTGTAAAAAGATATTTGGCATCCTTGGAAGTATCGTGAAATCCTGCCTGTCAGTAATTTATGCAGATTTGAACACTGCTTTCTTTGAAGAATACACTGTTTAATGAATGGATCAATACAATTTTCTCAAAAGTAAATCATTCAATCAAAGCTAATTATATGTTTGGGAGGCATGATAGTCATTTAAATATGGTGAACACTATGAAGAGATTTATTTTTATGATCATGCATGTAGACTTTGAATATAGACTTTGGTAACTTGAATAAAATTGAAGCAGTGAATTCTACATGTGAGAGGGGTTTTGTTGTCATTTAGATGTTGAATATCATGATCCCATGTTCTTGACAGGCTTTCAAAACTATAATCATTGGCCAGAGGAGGTATTGAAATTGCATTGACTTGCACTTGATGTACGTTTCTGGATTATTGTGTACACTCTGACCTTAAGAAAGTATTAAAATTTGTAAGTCTTCATTTTCTCCATTTACAACAATCAACTTAATTCCTTAAGGGATGCTGAGGGGAAAAATGACTGATATAACTAAAGTTTAGTCCTATGCTGGGCAGGTAATTGTTAGGTCCAAGCTCTTCAGTATCACCTACACGACCTTAGTCTGATGCTAGCCACCCTTTATTCATTCCTTCCCTTCGTTATCACACATAACTCAACTCTCACTGTGCTGAATTTCCTCTAATTTTTCCAGTTGAATCAATTCTTATTGTGTGGACAGTTTTCCTCTGGAGAGCAAATCTTTGCACACTTTCCAGCCTTTACAAGCTGCCCCATGTCCCCACTGTGTTCTTCCTGTTAGTACTTCAGGGTTCATCAGAACCTCATTATTCCAACTCTGACCTGAATTTCACTTCGTATGTCTTATTGCTCTTAACAATTCTACTAAATATGTCTATTAATATGACTATAATATTTTATTTACTGGTCTAAGGAAACACTTGGTGTGGTGCTTAGGGTTTGTTCCTGACCTCTTTACTCAAGGATCGCTTCTGGATGGGCTCAGACTGATCCTGAATTGGCCACATGCATAAAGGAATGATCCACTATTTTAATTGATATGAATGTAATAGTAATGCCATAATCTGATGTGATAATGAAAAGATAATTATCAGTAGCCTAATTATTAGCACGGCTAGAGCAGTGTTTCTGCTAGTTGAACCTCTTTGAACCTAGACTCTTTACCCATAATTGAACATCTTTGCATCTAGACTATACTTCTCAAGAGGTCACCCTGATCCACTTACCTAAGGTTGGATCACTAAGTTAGAGCCTCCTGTCTCTGATTTAGAGAGTGTAGCAAGGCCACTGAGAACCATTAAGGAAGAGACAGAGCTTGGTGAACTGTAGTTCACACAGGTGCCTGGCCACTAGCCTTTGGAGTATGAGGTCAGAACTTCCCTTAGGAGCTGCTAACTTCCTGTTTAGAAAACTTCCAGCTGGCAAGCGCTTGTTTTGTCATCCCAAATGTCTCTGCAGTTTTTGTCAGCCCAGGTCATTCCAAAAGCGACAAGGTGGCAAGAGGTGGAGGAAAGCCAGGTATGTTTAGTTTAAGAGTGAGTTGGTATCTTATTGCAGTGAAATTTTATTCAAAGTGGTAACCTCTCAAAGTGCACTTGATGGAGAGATCAGTTTCTGTGCCTGTCAGGAATAGAACCTAAAATGCGCAGGAAGGATGTGACCAACCGGTGAGTTTTAAATCTGTGTTTGTTTTCACACCCCAGCTTGAGGATATAGGAGCAGGGCAGGGAAGGCTGTTTGAAGGCAGGTAAATTGGGGAAAGACATATAACATCATTGGATCAGGAAAGTTGGAGGTAAAAAGGTGATGGATATTTAAATGGTCTTAGGGATTTTGGGGAAGAAGTACATCTTTTTATACCAAGATACAATACTACTCCAAGTTATTGTCAATATAGTTATTTCCATTTACTAAGCTTTTTAAAAATGACATTAATTCATTTGGATATTATAAGAGAAGTCAATTTGTAAAATATTGCCCTTATTAGAAAATGAATCGGGAATATATAAACTTTGATGGGGCCAGAGCAAATGTACAGTCAGTCAAGCACTTGCCTTGCACCTGACTCAGGTTTGATCCCTGGTGCCCCATAGGGCCCTCTGGGACTGCAGAACCAGGAGTAAATCTTGAGCACTGCTGAGTTTCGCCCTCAAAACAGACAAAAAGAATGTATAACATTTGAAATTTGATAGTTCGCTGATTTTATATGCTGAAAGAATTTTCTAAAATAAAAACTAATCCAGTGCATGAATTTAGAACCAGTTAATTCTTTATATGTATTTTAGTTTTAGAGCTGAGATGATTTTGCTAAATATATGCTTTTATTTCTGGTTATGTTAAGTCAGTTAAATGTGATTATAATTTTTTCCTTCAGGTAACATTCCGAGAAGCAAATATTACAAATAAATTGTGACTGTAAATGAAAAACATTACATAGACTTTCATCATTACTGAAAGTATGCCCCTAAGTACATTTGCTCCTTTTTTATGATGTTTTCTCAGGCTTTGATATTATGTTTTAACATCATTTTATCATTTTCCTTTTCCCAAATTCATCAAGATCTGTGTATATTAGTTTGAATTTGAATTTCTAGATGAGATGGCACATCATAAGTGCTAGAAAATGGTTCTGGAAATTAACCGAGCATTATGCTAGGATGATATGTATGCAGAGAAGGGAAAAACTATCTTTCAGAATTCTGTTTGCAGGTCTTTCTCCCCTTTTCTCCAAAACAAAAGCAGCACCAAAAAGGGATCTTTGGGCTCTGGAGCTTTGAAATAATCTTTGGCCAGTAACAACGTTGGCTAGAAATATCTTTGCCTTTCATAAGAAATATTCTTAGCTTGCTTTTGTGAACCTGTTTTATATATCTTTTTTTTTAAGTTTGTATAGGAGAACATTAGTTTTCAATGAATCCGACACTAAAGAGAATATTTTCTAGGATATGTAAGCAATGACTGAATGCTTTCCATTTGAAATACGGGCTTTTGCAATGAGTTTTCAATTATTGTATGCAGGTGCGCCAGGCCTGTCTAGATAAACTAAAAACAAAGAAATTGGACATGAGCTTATACTCTGCCAAATAGTCCCAGATCAAAACCAACACAAGCATAAATATTTAAACTCAGATATGGCTTGTTCAAAGATCTATGCAGCTAGCTCAGAGCTGCCTTAAGCAGTCACCACTGCCTTAACTCCCCTCTCCCTCACACAATAAATGGGAATACTAATGATCAAAAAAGAGCAGGTCAGCATAAAAGGCTGTAGTTGAATGCAAAACTTCATGTAAGAGTAAATAATCACTGTCCACCCCCCTCACCTCACCCCTAGGACTATTTCCCTGGTACATTTAAAACAGGAAATATATAAAATAGAATTTAACATTTGGGGTACTTGAAAAGACTTGAGAAAATATACATTATTTGAAATATATAGACTAGGTATAGGAAATAGTATAAAGTGCTCAAAAAACGATTAAAAGTTTTGAACTTCCACATGAATACTTTCCTCCCAATGGGTATTATTTAGAATATTCAAATTTGTAAATTGTTGGAACAAATTTGACATAATAAAACATTTGTCTTATGGTCTTATTTTCTTTCCATATCTGGTTCTGTAGAAAAAGGTATTTTCTGAAGCAGGAGAGTAATTTGTAAAGAATATGCAGAAATAAAATTGAGTAATATTCTGGGAGGGCAGGATTGAAATCTGCAAGCAGCAGATATTTTCTTCCCAGTCATTAGAAATTGGAACATCTCCCTAAACTTTGATTTTCTCCTGGGCCTGATCACCTTCCTTTCAACACTTGACTACTTTCTAGTGAAAGATTTCCTTATGAAGCCAGGAGGGAGTTAGTCTGTAATAAAGATGTTATTACCCGGTAAATGGAAAGCAGACTGTAACAAAGTGTAAAGAACGAAGAGGCTGGTGAAATGGAATTTTTCCCTTTTCAGTACTCTCTATGTGATTTGGATTTCTGAGTAATTTTTTGAAACTTACAATTGAGGCTTTTTAGTATTATAAGAAGGGACTGTAGGAATTTTATATCATGTATTTATTAATTTTTGTGATTTTAGTTTTGTCAATGACACTTTGGATAATACATTTTTCCATTTAGATGACTTATTCCCAGAGACTTAAATGTGGACATTTTTGTCCCTTTATTATCATTGAAATGGAAAAAAAATAACACACGCTTAGAATTAAAGTTACTTCTCTCTGTTTAATGAAACGGTTTCCAGCAACTTGGTTAATAATAAAGGAAAATATTCTTATAGCAATTACAGAGTTTAAATTAGGCTTCAATTATTGTTCTAAAGTTTTTGTTCATGAGAGGGGCTTAGTAATACATGGAGAGTAGATTTCAGTGTATATACAATGGTTGGATATAAATTTTTCTCAATTGCCTTGAACTTTTAATGAATAAAATGAAGAAACTTTGCCCCAGGGAGAGCACACCATTTCAAGTTTTATTACTCAAAGTACTAACATATGAATTTTTAGTCTCTGTTTATATATGTAACTTATTTTATGTGCTGCTTTATATTTATATGATGTATCATGAAATATTGCTTATGATATGTTCAGTACAACTTTGAGTGTTGGGATCATTCCAAGGAGCTGATAGTTTGCTTAAGATTCAAGATTGTTTTGTTTTAGACATTTGGAAGAGAAGTCTGTCTAAAATAAATTACCCGTTTTCCTGTCTTGTTAAATAGATTATACAAAGAAAATCTCTCTTCTGGATGAGTGAGCCTTGTATGGTTTGTTTTAAAGACATAGAGAATTTGTTTTCTCAAAGGTAGTTGAATACCTCATCCCTATGTCTTCTCCCACTTCTACTTGCATGGAATCAAGTAGGGCATGAGTAATAAATAACATGACTTGTTCCCAGCAACATGAGGGGCACAGGAATAATCATTGACATTGGCTTAATAAAACTGTTATGCTCAGACATAAAGTTCTTAGAAGCAATTAATAGCTTCCGTGTACTTTGTCGCTATGATATTGTCTAGTTGTCAGTCTCATCCTAAATAGTCTCTTTTGTCATGAGTCTGGAAACTATTTTTGAGTGTGTTTCACTCTTATCTCCAGTGAAGTAATGACCTTGAAGGAAGAGGTCATTCTTAACTATCGAGAGTGCTCTGGGCATGCACATCTGGGGACAGGCTTTATTTATTTCGGGGGAAGAGAGAATCAGACCTTGCAATGCTCAGGGCTTACTCCTGACTCTGTGCTCTGGGAACCATATGTAATGATAGATAAGGAACCACAGTTGGCAATGTGCAAGATAAATGCCATTACATTATCTCTCTGGACTCTGGAATCTGCTTTCATCCTGGTGTCTTAATCTCCATCTCTCTGCTATTTATATCTGCCCAGTTTGAAGAATGGGCCTATAAAGTTGTAATTCCACAATTCCCTGGTTCCAGGTCTGACCCCCCAGCAGGCATCCAAAATGTAGTCACAGCCTCCCCTCAAGACTTATACCCTGTTGCAGGAATGAGGATTTGCCTGAACCACAAACTATAAGAGTAGAATTCTTAAAATCTATGCCAATATAGGATCTGTGCATTGATTCTTCTTTGATGCCCACCTAGCAATTTGTGTTAATTAAACCACATTAATGGGTGAGCCACTGGTGGTATATTGCTAATATATCAGTATGTTCAGCTAAATTAATTTGAACCAACAAGAAACCCTTATGTCTTCTTCTTGCTTCACTTGATTCTCTGTCAGGTTCTCTGTCACCTTGGAAACTTGAAGGATGCAGGTTTGTTTTCAACCCCCAAACCTGGAGATGCTTTATCCCTCTATTACCCTTGAAAATGGAAGAATTTCTTTACTCCCCAACTTCATCCACCCCCACCCCATTCTTTGTTTTTTAGTAGCTTCTAACAGCTTTCCTTGAGATCCTCTTATCCATTTCAACCTGTTAACATACATTTGCAAGTTCTTGCCAGCAAAAATGCCAGTCATTTCACCACAACAAGCTGCTATTTTCCAGGTTTTAATGATCTCTTTATTATTTTGTCCTGCTTTTCTCTATTACTTGGACCCCAAACTGATACAGTATGTGGTTTGCGTTTTCATGATGATTCTTCCTATTTTCCTTTCTAATGGCAATACGCTCTCTGCTTTTGTACCAGTCTTCTATTACTTTATACAGTGATCCCCTTCCAAGTGAATGGCTAAAGTAATAGGTATTTATTTGCTCGTGAATCTTGGGCTTTGTGGTGGGTCAGTGCTGTGGTCTTAGCTGGTTCTACTTCAGCATATGTCAGGATCAATGGCTGATACATCAGGGTTGGAGTTTGAGAGTGTTTCATATGTGGGACTGAGGACTGAACACCTTGCTGACTTAGTCATCCAACCCAAGCTTGTTGATGTAGAAGTGGAAGCCCTGAAAGAGGGGTACAGTGCAAGGGACCGGCCCCCTCTTACTATGCTGTATTTTTAAAAGAATTCACAAGGTCTGTGATATTCAGTGGATGGGAGATGCAGAACAGCCTTTGATGGATTGAGCTCTACACTGTGAGGCTGAGTTTTTGCCAGGTCCCGCCTCATTGTATACTCACACAGGTAAGCAAGGGTTATTTTGCTTTTTATTGAGAATCACAAACTGTGCACATAGACTTCCAAGTGATCTTTGGCTTTTTTGAGGGCTACATGGTCCGACCATATCCAGTGGTGTTCTGCACTAACCCCTGGTGATGCTTGGGGCTTAACAAAGTGCCATGAGCTGAGGGTCAACCACTTGCAAGGTAAGGGCCTTATCTCTTTATAACTTACTGGTCTTATTGGCATGTGTAAACACTTAAACTCAAGTACTCCTATGAAACGTCACCCTAAAAGCCATCTTCTCTTTAATATCAGAAGCCCTGGAGATACAAGGGCAAATTTCCAAGGAAGTAGAAGTAAGAAACCTTTCCCTTGGGAAGTGTCTTTTCTTCCCATACTTACTAGCTAAAAATCACCTCTCTTAGTCACCAGTTTTAATCCTGTGACATTTTAGCTTTGGGCATCAGCACTGGATCTAAGTTCTTAAAAAAGTGCAGGTTCCAGGGCACTAGTTTTGAGTTAGCTTTGCAGGTGAGAAGAGTGTGGGAAGATGTATTTTCACCCACCTCCTTTTCGGCCCTAGTACACACCCATCTTTAAGAAACACTGACTTGAGATACTACCATGAATGTTATTTGAATAACATGGTATAAATGAGAAATAGTTGGCCTCTGGATTTACTTTATTTCTCAACTAAAAATATGTCATGCTTTCTCATTTTTCATTTTTCCTCCTAACTTCTCTCTGAAGAGAGTCTATGATGAGACTGATAGAGGGAAATTAATTTGTGAATTGCTGGAAAATTTAATTTCGTCTCCAGAAACTACCTTCTCCATATTTCAAAAGCAAGAAAAAAGATGGCATTTATTGCAGCTTCAGGGATCTTCCACTTAGAGGAAACTCAAATTGAAACAATAAATTTTAGGAGTGATTCTTTTACTAGCCCCTGAATCTCTTCCCTCCTAGGATATATATATATTTATTTTACTTTCTCCTTTAAGATATATTTATTTTACTTTAGTTTACATTATTTCTTTTGAGGCTTGGGGGCCACACCTGGTGATGCTCAGGGCATGTTCGTGTAGCTATGTGCTGCTCCCAGGATTGAACCGGGGTCAGTTGCATTCAAAGAAAATGCCTTTCCCCCAGGTATTATCTATTGAACTCAGAAAGAGCTTTTTATAAAGGAGAGAGACAACTATCTATCGCAGTTGTTGAGTATCACTAGTAGTGGATACTCTATCTCATCAGCACACCTTGAAATTGAGGAAAAACTTTAGTCAAATGCTCAGGAAAGCACAGTGAATACAATTTTACCTCTGGAAAATATCAGAAATCAGATACGTTTGAGGATATTTTAATAAAGCACTTTTATTTTTCAGTTATCAAAATTATCATATGTATTTATAGGTATATCATTTCTTTTTTTCAAATGTTAGGAATCAAGCCTAGGACCTTGTCACACACATGTCAGACATATTCTACCACTGAGCCACATACCTGGACCCTGTGTTTTTATATTTTTAGATGTGGCTATCTCTTGTCTGAGAGTCTTTGAGAAGAACTACATTTTAGGTAATCTTTTGTGCCCCCTCCCCAAAACCTGCTGCCTCAATATTTTGAGCTCAACTCTCCTGAAGTTCAAGATTAATCCTAAACAAATTCTGGCTGGCTCCTAGGGACTTCAGTCTGCGTTGCCTGCCCTGCCCTCAGGGGGCGCAGGAGAGCAGCAAGACCCTTCACGATGCCTAGTCCAGTTCTGGAAATGAAAAGAAAAATACAATTTCACTTTCCTTTACTTACAGCAAATGCAAATAAATGTAAGGTTCCTGGAATAAGTACAATCAAGTCTGAGGCCTTAAAAGGAGGGGCAAAACAAGTACGTTGTTTTCTTTTCCGGTTTCAGCAGTGAAGCGCCTTTATTTTTCACATGGATAGTCTGCCCTTTTCACTGGGAAAAAGTTAATGTTTTTTAAATGTTCACCAAGTTCTTTCTTTTGGATTTTTTTGATTTGTCTTGTCAGCTCTTGGAAAACTGTACGTTTATTGCACTATACGGACCCTTCTTTAAAAACTTAAAAAAAAAAAAAGCCCCACATATCAGGGTTGTTTAAATTAAACCTGCTAATAATATTTTTTTTTGTATTATTTTGTGCCACACCTGGATCTGCACTCAAGAATTAATCCCAATGGCACTCATGGGGCCATTTGGGATGCTGTGTATTGAACCCAGATCTGCCACATGCAAGGCAAATGCCCTACCCTCTGTACTATTGCACTGGACCCAGAACCTGCTAATATATAATTTTATCCTATTAATATTTAGTAATTTGATTAAATTAAATAAATTTAATTTAGATTATTAAATCATTGATTGTCTTGAGATAGTTTCTTATCCATTCAAATTTCTATTATTATTATTATTATTAGTTATTTTTTAATCTCACAAAGTTTCCAGCAGTGAATATGTTTTTCATTATTTGGGGTTTTTTTGTTTGTTTTGTTTTTGGGTCACACCCGGCAGCACTCAGGGGTTACTCTTGGCTCTATGCTCAGAAATTGCTCCTGGCAGGCTTAGGGACCCATATGAGATGCCAGGATTGGCACCTCCATCCTTCTGCATGTAAGACAAACGCTTTACCTCCATTAAATGGTACAGCAGTGAATATGTTTGACTTTTATTTATACCTCCCATATTATTAGAATAATCTCTTCTGATCCTGCTCCCTTTGGGTCAGGTCCATGGAATTCTTGCATGTCCGTGGGGAAGCTTCTCTGTTTAACCTGCATTCACTTGTTCACTGCTTAAGCAAGGTTATGGTATTGTCAAGGTCAAAGACCTATATATGCAAATTATGTAATACTATATCAAAAGATCTAAAATTAATAAAACCTTGATTTTTTGTTCATATACATTTTGCCAACTCACTCTAAATATGTAAATCTCTGTGGCACACTTTAAGTATGTAATTCCCCCAATTGTGAATTAAAGGAAGATGGAGAACAGAAAACCATTTATGTTAGCTATTTCATGCATTGTTACATGTCATGGTTTTGTGAAATAGATTTTTATAAGCCTTAGGATCTAATAAGGGGCTGAGGCCCTTTTGGTTTATAAATATGTGTAGGATATTATTTAGGTCTTCAGAAATACAGGCAGAGAATCATTTCCTTATGCTATCAACTCCTCTATGGGGAAGCATATTAAAATGTAGAAAATATAATAGTATATAATTTAGCTGCATAATATACAATGTGGGTTTGGAGACAATTACAGTGTTTTATTTCCCTATATTTTCCATTTTAACTGTGAATGCACTTTGGCAACAATTGGTTTCTGGCTGTAACAGTATTTTCACCGTTTCATAAAGCTTTATAGCAAATTACTGTGGTGTAATAGATAAGGCAAATTCTTGACTTTACTCAGATTCCTATTATGATCAGACATCAGATTTTTAAAATATTTATAGGTAAGCACACATTCTAAAACAATTTTTCTGTGCTCTCAAAATCATCGCTCAGGGTTGACACTCCTAGCTAGCATCTTTAAGTGGCTTTGCCCATAGTTAGAGTCTCAGCTTATGCAACAAATGTCGTATAGTTCCATTGGCTTCAGAGTAAGCTGATCTCTATAAGACCATGTACTGGGCTTGCCCCTCACCAGGTCAAGAGTTCTCCCTTGAATAGGACCTTGTGTAGCCGTACAGCATTCATAGTGTGCTCTTTGCCCAGACAATCCCACCTTGTCCTTTTCACAGCTGATTTCAAGCACAGCTCTTGAGCTCTCCTGTAGACCCTTCCTGCCACTCTCCCCTAATCAGCTGAGTTCTAACCACACTCCAACTTCTTTCCCTAACCACAGCTTCCATTTGGCTCTATTTTCACCCAAGGCTGTGATCATTCCACCTCAAGGTTTGTTTCCCAAATGTAAATCACAGAGACCCAATCAATAGAAGAAGATGATAAAATAAATAAAAGTGAAAAAGATCTTCAGCTGAGATATTGAAAGGAAATAAATGTGGCATTTCATTGTGTGGGGGGGAGGGGTAGTTTTTGTACGTAGAAACAATTAGAAAATAAGCAAATTTTCATGCATTAGGTTCTGGAGGAATTGTTGGCTGTGGCTGTTTTTAAGGCAGTCTCCTGATTTTTTTTTCCAGAGGGACTGTTTGAATTGAAGGGTTCCTAATGATGTTTCCTTCCCTCCTTGTCCAGATGTTACCACTCTTGGAATGGCCATTTCAAGTTCATGGTTTATACCAAAGTGGGCGATACTATCTGTGGGGACACTGTATGATCTGGGGGTGGGAAAGTAGTGGCCTAAGGTGCATTGATGAGGCTTTCTTTGTTGTTTGCTTAATGAAGGTAGATTTCCACAGAGGCACTAAGTGATTTTTTTTAATCTTGATAAGGGGCAGCAGACTGAAGTATGCCTCTGAATTCCTTTAGTACATTCTTTTATTTACCAAAAACTAGAATGTATACTCTAAGAAGCAATCTCTAACGTTGTCTGTGTACATAATTTTTTTTTTTTTGGTTTTTGGGCCATACCTGGTGACACTCAGGGGTTACTCCTGGCTGTGCACTCAGAAATCGCTCCTGGCTTGGGGGACCATATGGAGCGCCAGGAGATGGAACCTCAGTGTGTCCTAGGTTAGCACATAACAAAGCAAACACCCTACTGCTTGCACCAACCGCTCTGGCCCCTACCAGGGACCTTTCTGCAAAATCTGGTTAGGCCTTGGGCTGCTCTTAAATGCACATTGGAGTGCTTCAAAGACTTGGAAAGCAGATGAGACAGCTGCCAATGATGCAGGTAGAAGGTCAAGATCCAAGATTTGAACACTGAAATCATTGGTGCTCAATGACTATGATATACTGACCCGCAGTGCAATTTAGTAATGCTGGACTCAGGAAGCCAAGATTTCTGCTAGTAGAGGGTAGCCTGCAAAGGTCCCTGGGTCCCAGAGTTCTGGTCCCCTTCCTGTTTGCTGACTGTGCCTGGCTGCCAGCCACTCTTCTGGAGAAGACTAACTGACCAGTATTTGAGCTCTCCAGTGGGATTTTCTGTGAGTCCCTGATCTTTCAGTTTGTTAGATCTCCTTAGTTCTCTATATATTAATGTTTGGGCTACTCAAAACCAAGTGCTATGTGTGTAAATATATATATATATATATATATATATATAAGTATATATATAATGGTTATATAAAATGGTTTGTTTCATTCACAGAAATGACTAATCCTCTCCTACACACATCTAAGCATATTGTCATTTTATAGGTTGAAATTAATATTGATGTTCAGTGCATTTATCCGTGATGTTGTAATGTGATCTCAATAGACTTCTTGAAGAGGGAAAGTGGTATAGCTAAAAATCCAAAGCAGACTCAACAGCACTGAAACAGGAGATTTAAGCTGCAACCACAGAATTTTGAAATGTGCCTGTCAAATTGCAGGGAGAGATGGGGTGGGGGATGGATGATAGAGTGTGGGGACACTAGTGGAGGGGGTTGGCACTGGGGGTGGGATTGATTTTTAACATATGATATGCTTAAAACTCTACTAATCATAACTTTATAAATCATGGTTCTCTAAATTAAAAAATAATGGCAATAAAATTTGTATAACTTGGGGCATGGAGGTAAATCATTTGCCTTGCTTGCAGAAGGTCAGTGGTTCGAATCCTGGCATCCTATATGGTCCCCTGAGCCTGCCAGGAGTGATTTCTGAGCATAGAGCCAGGAGTAACCCTTGAGCGCTGCCAGGTATGACCCCACCAAAAAAAAATTATATAACTCAGAGGAGTGACTATCCCATGCTGATTTACTCTAATGTATTATTCTATGTATTCTATGATTTACTATAATGTATTATTCTATCGTTCTGTCCATATAGTGGGCTTTTACTTACCCTCGTCTTGAGAAAAATGGTAAAGAAAACTACAGTAGCAAATAAATTGTTTTCTGAAACTTTTACTTTTTCATTTTTAACTTTCTGGAATTTGCAAACAAAATGATTTTAAAATGAATTTGTCATGTCTGGAAGGTGGAACAGTGGGTCAGACACTTGTACTGAAACGTGAATAACTGGGTTTTCCAGCACCCTATCTATTCCCCAAGCCCACCCATGATGACCCCTGATGACTCTGTAATAGGAATCAAAAGCAAAAAAGTAAAAAAAAAAAAAAAAAAAAAAGATTGTGCCTGTCAGAGGCCAAGATTGCAGAAACTGAGAATTCTTGGTTTGTCTTGGGACTAAATGCAGACCTAGATGACCTACTCAGAACACAGGATAGGAGGCAGTCATTTCAGGAACCTGCTCATAATCAGACAATAAAATGTATGATGGGAAATATAAAACATGGCTTTACCTGGATTACAGAGTGAAGACATTGAGATGCTGCTGTTGGGACCTTCTTCTGAGACGCCCCAGTTCATAGAGGGGTTTTTGATGTCACAGTGAAATTTTAAATTACAAGCTTCTGAGTTACTGACTCAGTTTCCTTGTCTTGCCTCAGGACCCAACAGCCATTTATAGCACTTGATGTATTGTTCCGATTGTATTTTTACAAAGGAAAGTATTGATCAGACTAGTGTGGCCCGGAGAATAGTGTTATCACATGTCAATTCAAATAAGAGAATGGTGACAATTCTAATGAAAATTCTGTCCTATATAGACTGAAGCATAAAATGGTGATGTCCCTTTTCTTATTCATGGGACACCCATTGGTGCCTGCTCTGTCAGTGAGGAGTGATGCCAGCTATAGGTAATGGACACCAGACGCAGGGTCTCAGTGGTATTGTGGTCTATGAGCAGTGAACTTTAGAGGCTCATCAGCATGGACAACCTTTGTGACTTGACATTCAATCATTGCTTACTCTTCTTGATCACAAAAATGGCTGCCACACTTCCTGGATTCTCCTGGAAATTCAGCCTAGAAACCAGAAAAATAATCTTTCTTTGTACTTATCTCATTTCATCTCATTTTGTTTTAATTGAAGTAACACTATTAGTGTTATATGCCTTTCAGAGGTGCATCATTAATTCGGTGTGTGATTAGGATATGCTAAGTTCCCACTCAAAATCTAATCCTCCACCATACATTTCTTTCCTTTTTTTTCTTTGTTTTTCACCTGCTTTCACTTTCCCTTCTGATTACTCTTATGTTCAAATGCTATTTACTGTATCATTAAGACCTTGTGTACCTTTTCTTACTCTTCCACTTGAATAAAATCAGAAAGTGTTGTTGGTTTTCTGTGGCTGATTTTACTCATATTGTTTGGCTTTTGTTTTTTGTTTTTACTTTTGATAGGGGTCAGGCCTTGATGCTCAGGACTTTCTCCTGGCTCTGCTCAGGCACCACTTCTGGCAGTGTTTGTGGGACCTTATGCTGTGCCAGTGATCTAGCCTGGGTAGCATACAAGGCAAGAATTTTTCTGCTATATCATTTCTCCATCCCTACTCATATATATTTGTTGCAGAAGGCAGGATTTATCTTTTTAAAAAATGTCTGCATAGTATTCCATCTGCACATACATCACATCTTTATCCAGTCGTCCTTTTCTGGGCATGTATATTGTTTCTAGTTCTTGGCAATGACAAATCCTGATGCTGCAAATATGAGCAAGCCTGTGTCTCTTAAGGTTAGTATTTTTATTTGAGAAATTGACTTCATTTTAAAGACTTGTCTTCTCACTGACCTGAAATACTAGAGCCTGCTGACCTCCAAAGGTGGGACATGTAGGTTTTAGCTTGGAAAAGGGAAATCTGTGAAGAACAGGTATTATGCCTCTGAGAAAAGGGAAGACACATGAGTTGAGACAGGAAAGGAACCCTTCCTGCATCATGTGCTGAGGTGCACATGTCAATAGGAAGGACTGGGGGAGACCAAGTACAATTTTCATCATTGATTAAGAAGTCGACAGAGCTCTGAGGACAATAGAGAAAAGTTAACACTGACAGACCTTTCTTCTGTTACCAGAGAGAGCTCTAGCATTGGAGCCTTCTTTTGCCGTTCACACCTGACTCTGCTCCTCTCTCATTTTGCTAAGCTGAACTGCAATACTTTGTCTAGACAGAGGTTTTCCTCCTTTGTAGATCTCAAAGGAGGCAGAAAACTTGATGATGGTGTGCAGAAGGGTAAGACATTTGCCTTGCACAGGGCTCACCTGGGTTCAATCCCCGGCGCTGCATATGGTCCCCTCAACACTTCCAGGAGAGACCTCTGAGTATAGAACCAAGAGTAAGTCCTGTTCACCAATCGGTGTGGCCCAAACACTCCCCACACTCACATACACAAACATACACACATACCAGATTTGAGTGAGTGGTATTCAGCCTGACTCCCATGCACCTTGCATGTGAATTTGATTCTGTTGATGGAGTAGTTGTGGTCACTTGTATGAAAAACAAATATCAGGTTCCTTGTTAAGATTTAGTTCACTTGTATGGAAAGTGAAGAAATATTAGTTTTCAGGCCTCACACCCCACTGACACCCCTCTGTGGCTTGGCTCTGTGACCACACTAGGGAGTGGCTGTGACCTTTAAATTTTCTTCTTTGGATTCTTTCCATTGGTCATTGTGGAGGCGGTAGGGGGTGGGGTGAATATCGTCTTCATAGGCATGCGACTAAGGGGACTTTCTCTTCAGAGAGCAGACTTAGAAACACCTGCCCCATCTGTCTCCCACTGTGGAGTTTCCCCCTGAACTCTATCTCAGTTCCTTTGTACCCTCTTTACAACAGAGAGATCCAGTGGGACTCAGCATGTCTAAGAGATGATTGAATGGATGGCAATATTTAAGGGTAACATGTGACTGGAATCAGCTCCCAGAAGGCTGACTGCAGTGGCTTCATGAGTGAGTAGTGCAGTTTATAAGTGTCTGGAAAGTGCCTAGAAAAGGCTACAGGCAATCTCTGGAGCCAAGAGGATGAACACTGAGTGGAGACAGGGTGTGCAGAGGAAGGAGGAGGAGGTTGAGGAGGAGGTGTTAGAAGTTGAAGTCCCTGCAATTGAAAAGCTCAAGAAAGTATTGAGTACCTTGTCAAACACCTTGTCAGAGGGGTTTGGGGTTTGGGGTGATGTGTCTTAAGTGATGGAAGTTCAGGGGTTAAGTCACATGCCTTGCATGATTCAATCCTGTTTCCATCCCTGGGACCACAGAGATCTGGGTGGGATCCCTGAGCACAGAGCCAGGAATTAGCCCTGAGCACTGACCGGGTGTGGCCCCCAAATCAGAATATTGAGTCTTTTTTTTTTTTCTTTCTCTATCTCCAATTTAGTATTTTCTTTCAAACAAAGTTCTCTGTGTTCAGTTGAACATAGTGAATAGAAATCATGTTCACTTGAATCATTTGCCCTTGAGTAGGGTGAGGGTGGGGGGGCAAAAAGATCTCAGATAGAAATTCGAGCGACCTGAGGTTTCAGTATGGAATATAAGGAGACTCGCAATGAATAATTAAACAAGTTATAGCTAATAAAATATACAGCGCATTGCTTCAAACCAAAACACTCGAACTGGGCCATAGGGATGCATGCTTTTCATTATTTTTTAATTGTTGCCAGGGTTGACCTTGAAGGTCTTTTCTGGCAGATAATTTGTTCTGGTAAGAATGAGATCACTAAGCATTTTAGCACAGGCGGCATGATGCATTATATAATGGTGATGTGTCTGTTTTTCCTACCAACTTCTTCTTCCCTTAAGGTGGCAGCTTATTTCTCAGCTTCTATCCTTGGCAGTTTCAGTGTGGCTCTCCTATTTTGTGGTTCCTGTAGGAGTCTCTCCAGGTGTGGCCTGTTTGTTCTTTCTTACCTGCCAGTTAATTCCCAAAGACCACAAGAACCTCAAAGGAAGGCTCCTCTGAAGATCTTAAAAATCTAATTTTCCCCAGCAGAATAAGGTATCCTGAGAGACCCTTGTTCCATGAAGAATAGAGTTGGATGGGTTGTTTCTCTGCAGTTATTATAGAACCTATAATTGCAGAGTGGTTACCAATATATCTACTAACTCCCCAAAACATGTTACAGTTGATTATTTTGAAGGAAGCTAGAAGCAGTAGAAGTTTTTGGCTGTATACTAATGACAAATATTGGAGGGAAAATATATAATTTGACTAAATAGAATAAGGAAACTATTGGTTTAAATTAGACAATAAATTTAGGAACTGGGCAAATACAGTTTCTGGTTTAGACTCTCTCTACTGAACTTTTGACTTAAATAATTCAGAGAGAGTTGTGTTGATAGGTATACTATTTGTAGGTTTTATACAAGTTTTAAAAACCCATAGGGTTTGTTATTAGTAATATCTTCAAAAATTATAGTTATGCAATTCTCGTGTTCACAATTCTCATGTTTATGGGGCAGAAAATTCAATGAGATTCTAAATAAAAATTTATATTATACTGGAAATTCATATAAATAAAAGGACTCTAATCTTCTAATCCAGATTGATGTGAAATATTTGACTCCTGTTTTACATGGAGAAGACATTCTACATTTTAATAATTTGGGCAATAAAAACATGAATTATTTATCATTTAAAATCAGTTGAATTATATTTTCAAGTATGTAAAACAATGGATGGTAGGGCAGTTTACGTAAAATCTATTGTTTTTATTTCTCAGAAATTGCCGATGAATCTTGCTTCTTACAAAACAATAGAATAGTCTAGTGATTTTCCTCTGTGTGTAGTTCCTTATTACTGTCATTCAATTATAGAAGATCTTTATTTATATACCCCAGGAAGTTAAGCTATGGTCAGGGTTATGGTATTTAAGTTGTAAACTTAGACCCTTTGCCCTAGTAGTGATGTTTATTTGCATTTTGGTATGATAAATTCCAAGTCATACAGCTGCTGCTTGACATTTATTAAACTTTATGAAAGTATGACAGTGCTATGGTGTTTCATTTGAGATATAGTCAAAGTAGAGAAAACTTAATTTTTTAACCAAATGCAAATTATGAGTTCATTTAAAAATACTAGATTTCTAGTTCATTACTAACTGGGGCATAAGAAAACTTATTATCAAATTGCTTTGATTTAAATGCCTTTGAAGAAAGTAGATTTATGTTTATTCTTATTGCCTCCAGCTTAGTTTTCTTAAATCAAAGAGGAAAATTCCAGAAAAGCATTTGAAAGTGCCACTATGGAAGCCCCAAGGATAACTTTCACACTTTACAGAGCATGATAAAGCATGGAGTAAATGATGTTCTGGAGCCCATCTAGGAAAAATTTCAAAACAATCATGACTAACTTAGAGAATATTCTGAGTGTTTTCACCTATCGTCCAATTTTTCAAGTCTTATCTACACACTGGGTAAATTATCTTTATGTTATAGGCACAGATTGGAAAATAATTGCCTTTGAGGAAATAAAAACTTGAGCTCTTTGTTCAGAGAAGTAGGTGTTTTGGTTTGTTTGGATTTTTGGAAAGAAAAAGCAGTAATATTTCACTGTTTCCTTGCAGTTTTACTTTTAAAATAAGATCCTACCCATATCCTTCTTTTTGATATTACTTAGAATGATGTTTGCTTTTTTTTTTTTTTTCTCAGAAATTGAGCTCTTGGTTGGCAGGAAGAAATTAGTAAACTATAAACAAAGTTAGAAAACTATAAGCAGGTTGTATTGTTAAAATTCTTCTAAAGGGTCATGGTTCTAAAAGAAATGGCATTGTTATGAGAAGGAATAAAATATTAAGGGCTGCAGAAATAGGATAGTGTGCAAGCAGTTGTCTTGCATGTAATCAAGGATTTAATCCCTAGCACCAGTTGAAATCCCTGGATTCTGCCACGAGTGATCCCTGAGCACAGAGCCAGGAGCAAGCCCTGAGCACAGCTGGATTTGGCCTCCAAACAAAAGAATACAGTATCCAGGCTAGCCTTTTATCTGGATGGTATCATGGATATTACAAGTATTATTGCTCCTCGTTACAAATGCACAGTGATCATAGTAGCTAGCACTATAGAGTATATATTTTCAGTGCTCCCTGCACTCACACAATTGAGTTGCTTGAGATGCGCATGGTTTGGTGTTTTAGAAATGAAAAAGTGGGGGCCCGGGAGATAGCATGGAGGTAAGGCGCTTGCCTTTCATGCAAAAGGTCATCGGTTCGAATCCCGGTGCCCCATATGGTCCCCCGTGCCTGCCAGGAGCAATTTCTGAGCATGGAGCCAGGAGTAACCCCTGAGCACTGCTGGGTGTGACCCAAAAACAAAAAACAAACAAACAAACAAAAAAACTCAAAAATTACTCTTCGCAAATCTCTTTAAAGGATTTGGTGCTTTCAGTGGGAAAAGCTATGCTATCATTTACCTAGTGATAAAGTGGGTGTCTACTCAATGAGAATGGTCTTACTTTGAATAAGTTAACTCTTA
>PVKC010016439.1:0-20799 GCA_004027635.1 Crocidura indochinensis
TACCACACTGAGATAAATTAAGGCAAATACTTCAGAAATATGTTCATGTGTCCCATGAAATTAAATGTAACAAATGCCAACAGTGTTTAATGCCCAGATTCCAGATTTTAATCAACATTAATCTTTAATGCAACTGCTAAATTATGGCATGGATTTACTTTCATTGCTATAATCTATTCATAAGTTAAAGAATATTAAGAAATAAATGTATTTAACAAGTAAAGTGATGATAGAAGTTCAAAGTATTCTGTTTTTCTAATGACTCTGTAGTGTTTATGAGTAAGCCATAAAATAAAGATTGTAAAATGCATTAAACAGCTTCCAACTGTTGAATGGGTTCTGAGGTTCAGGTGGTCAATGGTTTAGAATCATGGTTTATTTTCCACTCATAAAACAAAAAATTTATAACTAATGTAGATGAGTTATAAAAAAGGAATAGTAAGTTACAAAATATTTCCATACAAAATAGAACATACAGAGATACAAGCCCACAAGAACAAGCAATTCAGTATTTAAGTCACACAAAATTTAGATCAATTAACCTATATTAATAATGTATTAGGAACCATTTTAATCACAGATATAGCATGCTACATTTTTTCATACATCCTAAATAATTAGTATGTACTGAAACAATGCCATAAGTGCTTTCTAAGTGGTTTTAATACTTACTTTACTTTATTTACTACATATTTTACTACTCTTATCATACTAGTTTTATTTTAGAGAAAATTATAGTTATATCAATCATTTGAGAACATAATATTCTAGTGTTATTTTATAAAACTTTGTCTAATAAAACATGACATTGGGGCCCGGGAGATAGCATGGAGGTAAGGCATTTGCCTTTCATTCAAAAGGTCATCGATTCGAATCCTGGTGCCCCATATGGTCCCCAGTGCCTGCCAGGAGCAACTTCTGAGCATGGAGCCAGGAGTGATCCCTGAGCACTGCCGTGTGTGACCCAAAAACCAAAAATAAATAAATAAAATAAAATAAAATAAACCATGACATTTACCACACTGAGATAAATTAGGGCAAATACTTAAAAAATATGTTCATGTGTCCTATGAAATATTTCACTTTAGGATATAATTTCATTAAAAACTCAATAGAAATCAAAATTATTATTTTATTACCAAATAAGCAGTGACTGTGAATAAAAATAAATGTACACTATAAACTTGAAAATACCTTCCTTAGTTTAATTATAGCACTTGTGTCAAAAATGGCTTTGAAATCCAATTTATATGATTGGAAATAATTGATATTTAAGTGCTTTGATTTTTATTTTTATATTTTATATATAAATATATTATATATTTTATACTACAAGTAACATGATCTCACAAATGCATCTCATAATGATTCATAGAATATTGTGGTTAAGATTTATGACTGAAAATCTAATGCACTTAGATTTGTTTACTCTTCAAAATAGTGAGTTAGGTGAGATTAACTTACATTCAAATATTAACAGAAAGAATATGATTTTTAAGTTCTGATAAATATATTTATATTAAAAGCAAGCCTAAATAAATAAATAAGTCTTCTTAGCTTCAAAAATATTTGAAATATTTGAATTATCTAAAAGTACATTTTAGTCAATAATTTCACTGAGAGAAAGCAAACCCTTTCACTATCATTGGAAAAGTATGTTGTGCATAGTAGGGGCTGGAGAGATAACACAGCAATAGGTCTTTTGCCTTGCACGCAGCCAACCCAGGACAGACCCGAGTTTGATCCCCTGTATCCTATATGGACCCCCACCTTGCCAGGAGCGATTTCTGAGCTCAGGGCTTGCAGAAAACCCCTGCTTGGTGTGGCCCCCCAAAAAACAAACAAACATAAATGAAAAGTACATAGTAATTTTCAGTGAGAATCACATATTGTAAAATAGTGATGTATCATTTTTTTAAATAATATGAAGTCATAATTCTTGGTTCTAGATGTATGTTCAACATAACTAACTTTACATTTAAAAATAATAAAGTTGTCTTTAATTGATGATTCTAGTCATTTGTTTTGTTTGCTTTGTTTTTGGGCCACACCCGGCAGCACTCAGGGGTTATTACTGGATATGCACTCAGAAGTTGTTCCTGGCAGGTTCCAGGAACCATATGGGACACCTGGGATCAAACCCAGGTCTTTCCCAGGTCAGCTGCATGCAAGGCAAACGCTCCACTGCTGTGCTAGCACTACAGCCCCAAGATTCTTGTCTTAATAGAAAAGGCTTTCAAAATTTAGAAAGCAGGCCAGATAGATACTATAGCAGGTAAGTCAATTGGCTTGCAGGCAGTTTACCCAGTCCAGTACCAGGCACCCTGTAGTAGCCCTCCTTAAACATAATTTGTCCTCTCACAAGCAATTGATCTGACACTCAGGAATAAGCCTTAAAACGATGTGTTCCCCCTTCAAAAAAAAATTCTTCAACATCAACACCAAAGTAAAGAAATAAAAGTTTAGAAAGCAAAACAATGTTAACAGTCTTGAAACGTAAAGGGAGAGAGTGGGAAGAGGAGAGAAGACATAAGGTTGGAGTAATATGCAAATGAGCTGCAGCATCACTGGCGTTTATGCAAGGAACTATACAGATCATTTGCTTGTTTGATTAGTGATGACCATAAAGTTAACCTTCTTCCCAATTTATTACAGAAAATTAATCTAAACTGCCATAAAATGACATCTGTCATAATAGACCTGCAGACAGTTAAGAACTAAGATTTTGTAGGCATTAAAATTTAGATTATAATTTGTCTGCTTGAGTATGTATAAATATAAAATGCTCTGAAGTATAAGATTAACATTCAAAGGTACCTATGAATTCTTAAAAACAAAAAAAAAATAAAATGTCTACATGGAAGAGGTTCTCATGTTCTCCTTACATTAATAATTTCAAAATCAGAAGATATCAGAAACAGGGACAATAGAACATGGAATTAATAACAAAGTACCTGGTTTAATTAAAGTTTCTAGAAAATGTTCAGAAATATGAACGAGTTCAAATGGGTTGAACATCTGTTTTATATATGGACGACCCATGTTTTCTCCTTTCAGCACATGCAAACTTGAGAACTGTCCAATGTGACTTCAAAGCACTGAGTTAATATAAAATCAATAGTATTACTGGTATGGTTTCAAAAAGATAAAGCTAGATTTATCTAGAGAATAAATGCAATTAGTAAACTTTTTTTTTACTTGGGTCTAAAAGTCCCATTATATACAAAAGATGGATATAAAGGATATAATTATATCTGAAAGTTGGATAGTCACATATGAGGTAAAGTTTGGGTGGAGTTCTGACAAGAATAGATTGTGCTGTTCACTTACAATGAAAATAAAATGAAAAGTTCAAAGAGTGATGAAAAGAACAAGAGAATGGAGACAATGTGCTAATCGAAGCTATCAACCAGTGTTAACTTGACTGACAATTATTTCTAAGACCCATGGTACATGCTTTGTTGGAACAAAATAATACTGAAAACTTGTGAAATTGTATAGTCATAACTTAATTCTATCAAAATAAGTTTGCAGTAAAATATAATTATATTAATCAAAAAAGATGATATGTATAAGCTCTGTAACAATGATGCTATTTGAAGGTTAAGCCAGAGATTGGAGGATTCACTGTTTAAAATTTTTACAAGAAAATTTAGTGAAATTTGTTAGCTCTTTATCTCATAACACTTCTATCAAAAAAATATCTAGATAAACACTAATAATTAAGCAGATCAAAATTGCATAAGATATTTTTTTGTTGTTTGTTTTTTGGGCCATACCCTATGACACTCAGGATTACTCCTGGCTATGTGCTCAGAAATTTCTCTTGGTTCGAGGGACCATATGAGATACCGGGAAATCAAACCTAGGCCCTTCCTAGGTCAGCCAAGTGCAAGAAAATAGCCCTGCCATTGTGCCACTGCTCCTGTCCTATATAACATATTCTTGAAGTAAATTTGGTGATACTTTAACAATGATTTTCAAGTTGATGAGACCAAAAGAAAAATGTAATGCTTCAAAAGAAAGCCTGCTGGTAAATTCTATAGGGATAATTAATACAAATATTAAGAACAACTGATAACTGTTAAGTGATTTAGCAAAGAATTGCTCTTTATACAGTATTTCTTTCCTTGTGCTCTCTGGAATAAATATTAAGCATTTCATAATTATTTTATATTATGGAGTTGGGTGGATTGGAGAAATGAGTGAACTGGAGAGCATAGTAAATAACTTATTTCCATGGCTGTTTTTATATAACTGAAAACTGTATAACCTAAGATAGATACAATCCTCTTATCCAAAGCAGAATTGAAACTGTCAGTAAGCATAGATCCCATAGCATATATCAACACTAATCCACTAAGACTAATATATTTCCTGTGGGATCCATTTTCTCTCAGTTCAGTACACAGTCTTTATAAGCATCACCACCCCAAGTACAAAACCAATAGTGCATCACATCAATGTAAAAACAGTTGATATAGATCTAAGACAGATGTATTGCTTTCAGTTAAGATAATGCAGGACATCTAATCAAGTGGCTGGTGCATAAAATACTGATGAAGGTATTGCAAATAAATCATCTTCTATAGCCAACATATTTTTCTTAAAAATGGAAATAAACATTGACTTTTAATAAAATTTTATACTTACTCATAATTTAATAACAAAATTCACAAAAGAATTATCCTTAGAAGACTAGATATTTAATTACTACAGGATAACACAACTTAATGTCAGACTTTATGAACAATCTTAATATGTATTTTCCCAAACTGCCCATTAAAAAGGACAGGTTAAGAATTCAAGTATATGGGCCAGAGTGCTGACGCAGGTGGTAAGGCCTTTGCTTTGCATTTGCTAATCTAGAATGGATCACAGTTCCCCCAAGCCAAGAGCAATTTCTGAGCACATAGGCAGGAGTAACCCCTGAACATTACTGAGTGTGGCCCAAAACCCAAAAATCAAAATCAAACAAAAAAAAGAATTCAAGTATATATTTGAAATTTGAATCAAACCAAGTGTGGATTGAGGATAAATTTATACTTGTTCTTAACATAGAGAAAAGCACTGGTGACTGCATAAAAGACAGAAGTATGGAGCAGAAAAAATTTGATAGTAGTTTTCAACTTGGAATGGAAGATCGCAGGGAGCATTAAAGTATGAAGAAATCCAAAATGGAGCGATGAAAGCCTCTTCAACAGTGGTGTTGGCACAACTGGTTAGTCACTTGTAAAAAAGTGAACAGACTTCCATTTAACATCATGCACAAGTATCAAACCCAAATGAATTAAAGACTTTGATATCAGGCCTGAAACTATAAGGTATATAGAACAACACATAGGTAAAATTCTCTATGACATTGACATTAAAGGCATCTTCAAGAGGAAACAGCACTCTCCAAACAAGTGGAAGGAGAGATAAAAAGATATGACTCCACTAAGCTGAGAAGCTTCTGTACCTCAAAGGAAATAGTGCCTAGGATACAAAAGCCACCCACAGAATCGGAGAAACTATTCACCCAATACCCATCAGACAAGGGGCTAATATCAAAAATATACAAGGTACTTACAGAACTTAATAAGAAAAAAAAAACAACATAGTTCCATCAAAAAATGTGGAGAAGAAATGAACAGACACTTTGACAAAGAAGAAATACAAATGGCCAAAATGCACATGAAAAATGCTTCACATCATTAATCATTAGGGAGATGCAAATCAAAACAATTATGAGGTACCACCGTACACCACAAAGATTGACACACATTACAAAGAACAAGAACAATCAGCACTGGCGGGGATGTGGAGAGAAAGGAACTCTGATTCACTGTTGGTGGGAATGCTGTATAGTCCAGCCTTTATGGAAAACAATATGGAGATTCCTCCAAAAACTGGAAATTGAGCTTCCATATGAACTAGCTATACTATTCCTCGGGGTATACCCTAGTAACACAAAAACACAGCACAAAAAGACCTTTCTCACCCCTATATTCATTTACAATAGCCAGACTCTGGAAACAACCAAGATACCCTTCAACAGATGAATGACTAAATAAACGTGGTACATATAAACAATAGACTATTATGCAGCCATAAGGAGAGATGATGTCATGAAATTTTCCTGGAATCTATTATGCTGAATGAAATAAGTCAGAGGGATAGAGACAGACACAGAGTAGTCTCATTCATCTACGGGTTTAAAGAAAAATTAAAGACATTATTGTAATAGGGCCCAGAGACAATAAACTTAAGGGCTAGAAGGACCAGGAGGACCAGCTCACAATTTGAAGCTCACCACAAGGAGTGGTGAATGCTATTAGGGAAACAAATACACTAACAACTAGCATGGCAATGCTAAAGAATTAGAGAAGTAGGATGCCTGTCTCGAATACAGGCAGGGGTAGGGGAGGAGGGAGGGCATTAGTGGTGGGAATGCTGCACTGGTAAAAGGAGGTATTCTGTTTATGACTGAAACCCAATTACTATCATGCCTGTAAATATTGTGCTTAAATAAAGATTTTATATATTTATAAAATAAAGTATAATAGAGCTATATAATTTATATTTGAATATGTTCTTTATAAGGAAGCAGAGACAGATATAAAAATAAGTCTTGCAGATTACAAAGACAGCTTGGACAAGGAGGTAGTAGTGGAAATAAGCAATTGCGCATTTGAAAAATAATTAGAAAACCAGTGCAGAAGCTCCGCTGATGAATCGGGGAAAGCAGCTCAAGTCTAGTCCTTGCAGGCAACTGATCTCTTGATGTTGCCAATTACCACTTATCTCAAAGCAACTAAGAGAGAAATAGTCTCCTTGGGGACTTTAGGATTCAGCATCTTTGTAATATCTAGATAAAGGTGTAAGATATGCAGACAACTAAGAGTGTAAGTGCAGAGAGAAGTTGAGGAGTTGAGAGCTATAAAGCAATATGTTTTCCTTACAGTGGGAAAAGTTAAATATTTTGTGCATTCATTTACAATAAAAATAGCTGAAAATTAATTGTATAATTGTATCCATTCATATATCTGTACATACAAAAAAGGTCTTTTGAGAAGCAGCAATCTATCATCATTGTAACTGTGTAAAATTAGAGAACATATTCGATTTTAATTATCTCCTCTACATTCTACTTTTCTCCATAAACATATGGTTCAATTGTATTTGTAGAAATGTAAATTGTGTAGGGGCAGTTCCAAGAAATGTCCAAGAAATGTCACAGTTGGTCAATGACAAAATTAAAAACACTTATACATAAAATCTGGCATTGTCTTCTTGCAATATTACAATCATTACCTATAATTTTACAGATGTTTTAAATCATATTATTTTATGTTTATCTATAAAATTGAGCCATTTATTTATCATTTGAAAAAAATGAACAAGGTACTTTATTTACTCAGGGAGGTACATTTTTTTAATTAGCCCTTTACTTCTCATTCCAGAGGAAGGCATTTAATCATCCTTGCTATCAAATCTTGACAGTGTCTGTTTTTTTTTTTTCAAGAACAAACAACAGTCTTCAACTTCTTTTGACAATTGCCTTTGTTCATTATGCTTGCTAATCAGCTTACCCACGGATAGGATGTCCTCCGACACTCTAGTTATCTTCCAAAACGTGCAGCTCTCATCATTAAAACAAAACAAAGGAGGCAAAAAGAAAGCTACACCTCCCTACCTTTATGATCCCATTATGGGTTCTTCTAGGCAAGATGGCTGTCAACCTCGCCAATTATGCTACTTTTCATTTCCTTTTCTTTCTGCTGCTTTATGATCATAAGAGTTATAAAAAGAAAAGCACTGTCGATGTATTTTGTCAGCTAATAGTGACAGAGTCTTTCCAGAGATGTCTCATTTTGCTTTTCTCTCCAGTTTTCTTAGTCAGCGGGTAGCATTTCTTTGCATTGTTCCAATTCTACCCTCTATCCTTCATCGATTAAATACTCTTTGTGTGGCAGTCTGCAGCCAAGGTGCACCTCACCTCACGAGTTCCACCTGCTGTTTTTCTCTTCACATGTGTAAACCCTTTTTTGTTGCACAACCTTTTGTAGTTCTTTGAAGTCTTCTCATTTTGTGGCTCACTAACTGGGGTTTAGAAGCCGCCCTGGTAGGTTTCTGACTGCAGTTTGGACCTCTCTTTCAGGCTCACTTTTTATCTTTAGTCTGAATTTGTGCTAATTGATGAGACAGAGGGTGGCACAGAAAAAGAATATAGGTGTTGGAAATTTGCTAATTCCATTGAAACTATCTTTTGCCCCAACTCACATTGAAGCATATTACCTTACCTTACTGAAAACATTTATATTTCAAACTCTTCAATGCTAGTGGCTGAGAGAGAAGATAGTTTAGAGTTTTACAAAGGAAAATATATACTCTATATGGAAATATAGCATCTTTGGTGATGAACATTTTCATAGAACTATGCACAAATATTGTCACTAAAATACTGAATTTACCTCTCTGCAATGTAATGATGGATATGATGATTCACAGAGATTATTAGATGGATAGATGCATTGATTGATTTATCTATAAAGAGATAAATAGGTAGACAATTTGATAGTTAAATATATAGATATAAATAGATAGATATACCAATTATATTTATTCCAAATTGTACTAATTATATTTTTCCAAATTTAGCAAAGTTCTATCTCATCATTAGCTTTACATACACATTAACAAAAAATCAAAAAATTAACAAATGACAAAAATTACCTCATTATCTATACATTTAAATACTACAAATGTATTCAGAAATAGAAAATATTTAGGCACTGAATTCTTTTTTGCTCTGAGTTACAAATCTATATTTTTAATAGTGAGGATGCCTTGCATTTATAGATCTAGATGTTTTGCTTTGCAGATATTCACCTTATAATCACAGGTATTGGGTTGGTCTAATTTACTTGTGAAGTTAATTAGACATGAAGTAAAATACATGTAAAATTAACCCAAACAAATAATAATAATCTTGAAAGATGTTCTCTTGCAACACTTGTAATTTGAGAATAAAATGTCAATGAGATGATTACAGCTTAGAGCTGTGTTTGCAAAACAATAAGATAAAGGAAATCTCTCATTCCTTTTTGGGAGTTTTGTTCATTCTTGGCCTGAAGTCTTTGAGCTTTATAAAAGCTTTTTATTTTTTTTTTAGTTTATTTTTTTTCCACACCAATTCACTCGACGTGAACAACTTTGTATTAAAATGTTTGGTTTGGGCAGTGAGCGTTATTGCTATTTTTCTTTTACTATGAAATCTGATCTTTGAAAACACACAGGAGATATCATAACAATGAAGCAGATACTCAGCAAGGCCAGATCTGGCACTTCTGGCAGTATGCTTGCCATAGGGTTCAAACATAATTGATAAAATAGATATCTCCACTAGGGAGAAAGTATGGACTACTCTGACTGCTGGAAAAGAGCCCATAAAAAGTGTTCAGCCTATCCATTTGCCACCAGGAGGTGAGTGACCCTCAATGATGAATGACACCATAGAAGAATATGATACTGGCTTTAAATTCTTGCACTTGTGGCACTCAGCAGTGTCCAAAAATGAGACACTCAGGAGTGACAATCCATACCCCCAAACCTAACTTCATTCTTTTTTTTAATTTTTTGGGGGGTTTTGGGCCACACCCGTTCGACGCTCAGGGGTTACTCCTAGCTATGAGCTTAGAAATCGCTCCTGGCTTGGGGGCACCATATGGGACGCCGGGGGATCGAACCGCGGTCCGTCCTACACTAGCGCTGGCAAGGCAGACACCTTACCTCTACCGCCACCTTCCGGGCCCCAAAAGACATAACTTCAAATGATTCTTCCCACAACCATCAGATGCAGGGTTTAGAGACCCATGTGTTTATATTATGAACACTGCGAAGGCTGAATTAAATAAATAAATAAATAAAGATGAACTAATGTCCAAAAGACAGACCATAATTAATCTGGGATTGGAAACTTGAAAGGCCAGTTTCTCTACAATGGAAACCTTAAATGGATTTTCACACAGAATTTGAATCTCTGTGTGACACTGAGAGGTCACTCTTAGAAATTCGATCATACACCCAAACTTGTGTTTTCCAAGTCCGCATTTTCCTTCTAGTGCTTTATCAACTAGTCACACTAATAGGCAATGCACGACATTTAGCAGAAATCTGAAACCATCTCCTTCAATTGAAGATTCAGACAGGACATAACTAAATGCTCTGTCAACACTTTGTCCATATTTCTTCACCAAGCTTTTCAGAATCAGCAAATATAGGTTTGAAGTGCAGCAGCAGGAAGACATTTTCAGACTCATGCAATCTTGCAATCCTTAGAACATAGGATATTCAGGGCGTGGCAATGTGGAGTAAATTGGGGGCATAAATACACTTGAAGAAAGTGTGAGTATGAGTTCAGTCATAGTAGAAACCACTTCTGTGTGTGGTGTCCATTTTATTTCAAGGGGGAATTGCTGTTCACAGGTAGCTTTGAGAAAGGAAGGAAAATCAGTCAAATGAGGCGAATTAAATCAAATCGCCATCGGAATCCCAAGTAAACCATCAATTCGAATATGCTTAGGGAATGCAATAGAGGCAGATTTCTTAAAGAGTGTAGTTAACCAGCAAAGGTGGTGTTATACAAACACCCACAGGGTATGCTGTGTCCTGGGATCTGTCCTTGAGGGACTGTTTCGACAGGCCTCTCCTTCACTCCCCAGACAGACAGTGAGTTTCCTTTTGCTATAAAATGCACAATAGATTTAATAGAGTTTTTACTACACTTACTCAGCTTCTCTGGAATATGAGACCTAATGATTTATTCCCAAATGGGGTTAATCCCACCTAAAAACAGTATAGCTCACTTCCAAACTCTCAGCAGGTTTTTATCTAACAAGGCAGTAGTTAAAAAAAAAAAGTAACCATTTATATTAACATTTATAATCTCAGAAACTTCTGACTTAAAATCTGGTTCAATAGAACCACAAACTCAGCTCTGAAGGTGAGGTGAGTATATATATATATATACACATATTTATATATGTATGTATGAATATATATGTATATATGTATGAATGTATATACATTCCTTGCTCTGTGATCAGGAATTACTTCTGGCATTTCTGGGCACCTAACCCAGGTTGGCCACATCCAAGACACATAACTTAAATGCTGTATGACTCATGGAGTACAATCCCTGGAATTTCAGGGATCCCTGAATACCACCAGATGTGCACACTACCTTTCCACCAATAGTGTGGCTCAGTCAAAGCAGTCTAAACATTACCTGTGATTTGATCTTAAAACCATTTGGGCACATCTTTCTGTGGAGTCTCAGGATTTCATGGCATATGGAAATGCTACTCAGATCTACTGATTGCAGTTTCACTACTGGGCATAATTGATGTTTGAGCTTCTGACCTCATACCTGTAGACACATATGTGCTTTAACTAAGTATCTTGTTCAGCTACTATTTTCTTAGGAGGTTACTACTTACATTCACGTAAATTAGAAGGTTTCAGTAGATTTGGGATGAGTGATATTTAATGGGTTTCTTACTTGTCTACAAGTGTCATATTTAGAGTAAAATGGTTAATATACCTCTAAATTAACATAATGAAGATTGACTGCTCTCTGTCTCTGTAAAAATAACCCAAGCCTATAAATCCTTGCATATTTTATACATTGGCCATGTCAATGCCTGATACTTATTCATGTATTGATGCTTCAAAAGCAAAAAATCTGGAATAGCAGCAGCTGCTACTGAATTTCTCATTTGATAAATTTTATGATAATACACAGCTAGTTTCAGGCTCTCTAGAAAGGACATAGGTGCCTTTAATTTTCAAAATTTAATCTATTCTTTTTCTCCACTGCTTTGATAAAAAGGGGGTTAAATCCAGAGCTTTTCGGGTGATTCTAGGAGTGAAAAGGTGATTCTTTTCAGTGTTCTTAGAGCAACAAAGCTGGCTGCTGAAGATGAACATGATTGTTGAGTAGAAGATATCCAAGGGATTGAGGGCCATACTTAAGGATGCTATGGGAATCAATGCTAACAAAGGGACTGGTGAAGATAGGGCTGAAACATCCATCCCTCACAAGAATGAGATCTACATTTCCTGAGTACACAATCATCAGCAAACATCACTCAGTCTCTCAGAGAAAGAGTTACAATTTTGAGTAAATACATAGGGCATAAATTTAGTTTCTTCTTAACTGAACCTAGGCCACCTCCCAAAGACTAGAAGGTGAACTTTTGAGACCTTCGTTTTCAACTGCAACCTTTCTACTCAGAAGCCTACTCACTAACTCTTAAAAAATAATTTTTATTGTACTGAAATCCTTCTTTATACCTTGCATTAATGTTCCCTGGATCCTCTCAGATATAAATTGTTGAGCTTGTGAAACCACTTATTTTACTCACCATTTCTCCCTGGGAAAACCTTGTGATCTTCTGTAAGCCGCAGTAAGACAGAAACCTGACCTCTAGTTAGAGATATAGAAACAATGAGGTTATGGAGTGAATATTCAGGAGAACAGGTGAGACATGGCAAAGAGATGGCCTCAGGAGAGACACTTCAGAGATTTCAATAGGAAAGACATTTTTATTAATAATAAAGAAAGAAGAAAAGGAGAAAAACCTCATTATGCCTTCACAGTAAATAATATATAAAATAAAAGACTATAATTGCATATGTATAATTTTAGACTAGTATTTCAAAATTAGAATACTTTTAGAAAATAATATTTTGAAAATGGTGTTTCTGTTTGTTTTTGCTTATTTACATTATTTATTTATTTATTTATTTATTTGTCTATTGGTATTTGGGGCACACCCAGTAAAATTCAGGGATTACTATTGGTTCTGTATTCAGAAATCACTCCTGGCTTGGGAGACCATATGGGACTCTGGGAAATTGATCTGCGGTCTTTCCTAGGTCAGCCACGTGCAAGGCAAATGCCCTACTGCTGTGCCACTGCTTTGGCTCCTTGCTTATTATTTTTTTTATAAAGGGAAAACCCAAAATTTAAAGGGAGTAAAGATATGGTTTTCTTATCATGTTCCACATTTGTTTTGTAATAAAGATTGTTCAAATTGAAAACACAATAAAGTTTATTCTATTAGGATATGTTAGTTATACTATCAAAGAAGTAAAAGAGAGACGTTATAGAGAAATTTGTCTTTCCTGAATACGTTCATTGCACTTCTTGGAATATGGTTAAGTTTATTTTCTTTGCCAATTAAATATATTGAATCTAGCTCACTACCTGAAGCAACCATAAGATCAAACTCTTGTTGTTATAATTGTCTTCAAATAAAATGCCTCTATATTAAATGACTCATAATGTGATATTATAATATCACTAATAGTTATATAAATTTCTCAAGAAATTAACATCTTGATATCAATTTTTCTGAAACACTACTATGCATTTTTACAGAATAAAAGGTGTACATTCCACAAGATTGTCTTCATACCATTGTCTAGATAAAACATAATCAACACCACAATAACCTAACAAATAAAACCTACATCATACCCATACTTAGAGGATGTGAAAGGACTATTCAAAGTATCTTAACTTATCTGTCAATAATACCTGAATAATACCAGAAGCTAATTTGTTGATTGAACATGGAGAGAATGGAGAGAAGTCTATGTAACATACAGGAGAGTGAGTACCTGCTCAGTGCCAGGAAACTCATGGGTACTGTCTTCACAAAGCAAGGCACTCTTATTCTATGGAGGAAATTACTCCAGTTTTGAGTGGAAGGAGTTGCACAAGAAGGAAACAGAGTCAGAGAGTGGGGACTACTTCACTTGCACAGGACACACACATTGTTGGCAGAAGAGAACCTCTCTAAACCTGGTGCTCAGAGTAACTGTAAGGAAATCTCTTAGATCTCCAATTACCCCCCAAAACAGAAGAACCCCAACCCAAATGTACTCATGCACCATGTTACATAATACTTTGCTCTTAACAACCCCCATTGCTCCACAAGAAGAAACACATTAAAATGAAGAGACCTAATAATGCACCCAAGTTCCTCAGATCTCCTACACAAAAGCAAGTACAACTTTTGACTGAAGAAAATCTTAAGACATTTGAAAGAAAAAAGGGTGGGTGAACTGAAAAGCTATTTAATTGAATTCATTTAAAAGACAAAATGAAAATTGGAAGTTTTTCAAAAAGGGTCAGTTAATAGAAAACCAACTTTACTCCTCCAAAATTTATCAGATGATTCTAATATAACACTGGATGAGAATTAAATGTCATAAAAATTCTACTTTCAAATATAGAAAAAATAAACTTTGGGTATAGAACCAGGACATTGGGATAGGATTGTCCTGGGCTATCTGAGTATTCATATACGCAAAGACAATAGTCCTTATGAAATACATGAGTTGCCTTGAATGTGACTTAAGTCTCAGAGCACAAACCTTGCAGGTGTGAGACCCTGCATTTGTGTTTGATCCCCTGCCCCACATGTCTCTTTCCAGCACTTCTGGGTATAGCCCAATAACAAGTATTAAAATAATAAGCTAACAAAAAAGTTTAACATATATATGAAGAAAGCCTCATGCATCAAGAGACACACAGTAGAGGGAAGCAACATAAGTCATGGCACTCTTAGGGGAATCAGTCTGTCTCCTAGTGCCTCTGCAGATTGGTCCCTGCTATCAACTTACCCCTGGTTTCAGACTTGAGGCTACCAGCAGGAGGGAGAGAAGAAGTCTACATGTTTTAAGTCATTCATATTTCCATAAACTCATAAGCCAACATGATATCACCTTGATGCTTGTATTGACAAAGACTTAGATTGGATTTTATCCATTTTAACCAACATTGCCTATTATAAGTTCCTATGTTAAACTTGATTCAAGTCAAAGACTTTAGTCAAAAGTCTCTCTCATAATGTAGCCAGCAGTGAATGACAATCTGTTTGAATTGTACACTCTATCCTGGCTCCTCTTCAAATCTCCTTCCCTTAGAACTAGTAATCTCCTAAGTAAATGTTCCTTCTTTTAACTTTATGTTTATCCATCTCCCACTATCATTTTCTACAAAAACCTAAAGTTTTGTCTTTTAATAACAATACATGGATTGAATTCTGGTGCATCTTACCCTCTTGAATGGTTTCTGACATGTGGTTTCTGGCCTACTCTAATGTGTGTTTATTGAGAACTTAATGAGTCACCCACATGGTCATCTTTTCTAGATAATCATTCTTTCCAATGAGTGAATTATGTGTGAACATGCCTCAAAGACCTGTCACCTCTTAGAGTCAAGCTCCAAGAGTTTTGATTAGTTAGAAAGGAAGCACATATGTTGTGTATTTCCACTACTGCTGACTCTCTAGCCTAAACATCTGGAATCCAAATTTTACTTTTCAACCCTTGAGAAACAGCAACTGCCTACCAGGCATGGTCCTAAGGCCCACTAAGTGAGTGCAACAGAGCTCAAAGTCTGTGGCTTCACATCCTGAGAAGTTTTATATGATGCAGGCACTATCTTCACTGTGGAAGGAAGAGTGACACTGTTTCTTGTGAATGGGTTTTATTTCATCAGGGAAAGAGGGAACAAGGGAAGACCAAGACAGGCCTGCAACACTCTGCTGCTATAGAAGACAAAAGCAAGTTTCAAAAATCCAGGAGCTAGCAGGGCCACTCAGCTGGGTCTTGATCGTTAGCTATTGAACATCAACAATTTCACTGACATCTGTATGCGACTCTGCTGTGATGAATGGTCAAAACAGAATCAATACTGTCCACAATTAGGTCTGAACACAGGAAAAATAGGAAGATTGTCCAGACCAAATTTGATCAAAGCATCTTCCTCTCCTGTAAAGTGTGACTAGTTCAAGTCTTCATCAAAGTCAGCTTGAGCCTCAATCAAATGTTCCCTCTCCAGGAATGATTTATGAAAGTACTTGATCATGTATTAACTTTTTTTTGAGCATGTGCCTCAGAGAAAATCACTCTAGAAAGTACTTCTAGCTTGAGGTACCCTAAGTCACCAAGCCTTCAACAAACCTCTCTAGATCATGCCTGCCCTGTAAGAATCCCCCAGAGTTTTCTGCTCCAAGTGCTCCATGGACAGATCATTGGTAGAATGACAATCATGTCATTGGTGAACTTCGGCTGCAAACATAGACATGCAACTAACTCTTCACCTTGGAGCTTCAGAGAGTTTGTAGTATTGGAAAATATTTAACGATGGAATCTCAGAAGACTAACACTGAATGGTAATTTTGATTTGTTCATTTACAGTGATTGCTGATTTCCATGGTTAATTACACACACCATGGATCATTTAAAGATATCAGGGATTACATTGGCTTTTAAATCCCCAGATTTCTAATTATTAGCTATTTGTGGCTGATATGCATTCATGGGATACTTTTGATTTTGTTGTTTATTTATTTGTTGCACTTTCTTAAATCAATGCAATGCTGCCAGTTATATTGTTCCCAAGGTAACTTAGAGGCCTCAGCCACAATGTTCCTCCACTGCACACTTTTCCAGCACTAAATAGAAAGTTTGAAATGTGGTTTTTATTAACTGTTCGTCTGAGCAGGAGCTTGTAGAATGAAAAGAATCATTGATTGCAAATAATTATTTACAATTATTTCAAGAAAGAGAAAGCATTCTGAAGTTAATGAAAAAGAACACGGACAGATAGACTTCATTTTCTAGTGCAGCTCCATCACACTGAGTGGCACAGAACTCAATATGCAGCATAGCAAAGTGATTATTACAAATCCATGCTGTCATTGTCTTAGATCAATACTACTTAAGAGTAGTTATTATTTGTTCTTTTTCCTTTATTTTGATTTGGGGTGCTGCATATTGTAGTACTAAGTAAGAACTATTCTGAGCACAGAGGGCCACATCTGGTGGTATCATATTCCTGGCTTTATACTCAGAAATCATTCCTGGCAGGTGCAGGAGACAATATGGAATGCCAGGGATTCAACCTGAGTGGAGTGTGTAAAAGGGAAAAGTCCTACTTGCTGTAGTATGGCTCCAGTCCTTCGAAAATAATTTTTTGTAAGACAAATAAAATGATCCATTGTTGCTGCCTATTAAAAAATCTAATAATATCTGAATCTTTTGCAATTTAGTAATTAAATACAAAAATATGCCTCATCTGGGCAAAAATATAAAACTTATCCCAAAATATATTCCTTCAATGTTCCCATAATAGTATCTACATTGTCAGACAGTAGAGGATGGCTGACTCCACTGAATCTTAAACCACCACTAATTGGCTGAACTATGACAGTAACATGACCTCTCTCTCTACTTAGTGAACCATAAGATGACTGAAAAATGGATAGGACATACCCCATGGAGTTCTGAGGATGGGAAATAAGTTCATATATGCAAATTGTTGATCAAAATTCCAGACACATATTGTGGGGGATGGTTATGTGAATAATCTTAAGTAACCACTATAATTATCTATTCAAATATGCAATTTTATGTAAATAGATTTTGTACAACCACAACTCTTAAGGACCATCTTTTCTGCATGGCATTGGAAATATGCGTGTATATATATATATATATATACATATATATATATATATATGCGCAGAGAAAAAAATGGAAAGAAAAATGCCACAAGATTAAAACAGACATGACACTCTATAGGTATTAGTTTTAGAGGAGAAAAGTCATATTATTCTATTTATTTTAAAATATAAGTCAGATTAAAAAAAAAACAATCACTATAACCAGGCTTCAATGCAGGTCTATTTTGTTTAAGTTGCAATAAAAGCTATTTAAAACTTTAAAAGTGTGAAATTACCCTTGCCCTTTGAAGTGGTAGTTTAATGTAAATGTAAGAATTAAAAGGTGACTAGCCATGTATTACTTTTTCTTATTTGTCAGCTTAATCCAGTTGGGTAGTTTAGAAATTCTGTCACAGATGTCTGAAATTGTTAAAATTAGCATGTTTTATCTGCAGAATGCAGAGTGTTCATTTACATAAAATTGGTTCATTTCTAACACAATGTCGCTATAAAAATGTTTTTTGTAAAATATATTGAAAGTAGTTGAAACACTTTCTGGGAAAATAATTTAAGAGGAAATCTCATAATATTTTTTGATGCATTCACTATAATTTATCCCAGCAGGTCTAAGTCCACACTCACTAGCTGATAATAGTCATTGAACCCTGCTTTATAGAAAAAGATTATTATTGCTATAAAGTAGAAAGAAATATTAAGATTTTCCAGAATTATAAGTAATTGGGAAGATTGTTTTTATCTAGATATTTTTACCCATATTCTTGAACCTCCATTTCAGAAGGCACCTAAAAGCTCTTACCAGATGAAGCAGGATTTAATGTTTTGATCAACAGAGCATTTCATTATCTGAATATAAGTAATTTTGAAAATTGTATTCTACTTAGTAAAAATATTTAAAAAAATAATGAAGAAGCAATACCTATGTAGTAAAATGAAGCCAAGTAGGTGAGTTTGAGAGAATAAGTAAATAATCACATAAAATAATAAAATAAGTTCAGGTTAAACAAATTTGAAGTTGAAATGGAGTTTCATTACTTTATAAAGAATTAAGACAGGGTCCAGAGTGACAACAGAATGGGTAGGGCATTTGCTTTGAGCTAGAATGGTAGCATAGTGGCTGAACTAGAAAGACTCGGGTTTGATCCCGACATCCCATATGATTCGCCAAGCCAAGAGCAATTTCTGTGAGCAGAGCCAGAAGTAACTCCTGAGTGCCACCAGGTATGGCCCAAAAAGACAAAAACAAACAAACAAAAAAGAATTAAGACAATGCAGGAATACATTTCAATCCAAATAGTCCATATATTATATTCAAAAATGACTTTTTAAATAAAAGTATTGACCAGAAAAAGACCATGTATCCCTGGGGAGAACTTGCACAGTCCACATACACACACAAAACACACACACTCACAAAAACATACAAACGTACACAGAATATATAACCACACACACAATATATATACACACACACAGGAAGTACATTCATTGTTTCCCATATTTGGTAATAAAGCAACATAAGGTGACCCTAAAATACAGTAGCCTTGACAGCAGACCTGTGGTTGTCCATGGTTCACAAGCTCCATAATATTTTCAAAAATTAAGTTTGATTTTGGGTCACTTTTGGTCTTGTGCATTTAAATATTGAAATCCAGCCATGTATATAATTTATTATTCATTTACTTAACTACTTTCTGTGGTGCAAATAATTACAACTTGCCATTTTCCATTAAATTTTTTTAGCAAATCCTTGTAATCTTTTCTCTAAGAATTGTTTCTGTCCTCTAAATGTTCTTTAAATATTGTCTTTACAAAAATAACTTAAGTTTATGAGAAGTAAAACTAAGTAATTTCATAGAAGTACTTTTTTATCTGTCTGCCTTAAGTTGGAATAGGTGTTGGGTTTAGTGCATTTTATCTGCTCTGTTTCTATATCACTCAGTGTACACAACATGAGGATATGGATCCCCAAGTCCCCTTATCTTTTTGAAAATAATAATGTGGTTTGTGAGCCACAACTGGGTAGAGAACTATATAAAATGGTGGAGTTGAAGAGGGGATGGGTCAGGCGAAAGGTGCACAGTGGGAATGGGGAACTTTGGTTAAACATTGGGATGTCAACATTAGGATGCAGGAAGTACTGTGCTTAGTATTTCTATCCAAACTTGTTCTACATTTCCTTTTGAAACAATTTCCTATTGCTGTCCTCAACATTTCTTTTGAGTAAAGTAAGTGATAAATCCTCCATTTTTTTCAGGTTTCTGCTGTGTTCATTTTTTAATTCTGATTTTATTAAAAACATTGCAATTTACAAAGTCCTTCAAGATTGGTTTTCAGACATATAATGAATCAGGGTCAATCCTACCACCAGTATCAACCTCCCTCCTGTGTGTATTTTTTAAAAGTAAGTTGACCAAGAACATCTGAGTGTTTAAGGGATGCTCTGCTTGTCCCACTTTATTTTTATTAAGGATAACAAAAACCTGGGTAACTATATATGAGTCTATTTAAACTCAATACTAAGGGAGACAAGTAAGAGAAGCAGAAATTACAGGACAGAATGTGCCTCTCTCCTTCCTGACCCTTTGGCTTCCCCGCTGTCAACTGGGATCCCCACCAAAAGCTGCCATGTTTGACCTCTGGCCTGATCCCATTCAAGAAAACAATGACTTAAAGATATTGCGTGCAAATAAACTTTGATGGTTAATCAGAGGCTTAAAATGGTTACTGTCACTTGAGTCTTTTAGTTACTATTAGCTGACTGTTAAGCTTCTATTAATTCTAACATCGTAGTCATCATTGCAGATTCAAAGAATATTAGAGTTGATTGGTCAAAAAAAAAAGAGCAAAGCTAAATGAATAACAACAAGTGTTGTTTTCTTGATGCAAGGAGAAATAAGGTAGATATTAGCATAAGAAACCCTGGTGTTAACTAAGTGTGGCAAGTACGCAAATACTAATCCATTTATATTAAGTTTATATAAAGTTAGATAAAAGTTGGATAGGTGGTCTCCATCTCACCATCTCAGCTTAGGAAACCCTGGGACACCAAGAGTCAGGGGGATCGAGACCAGAGGGAGGGAGCACGTGGGGGTCGCCATCTCATTGCATCAGCCTAGGCAGCCTAGGCAGCCTTACACTGTGAGTAAGGAGACCAGGGACTAGAGAGGCACCGCATTTGCCTGGGAAGGCAGAGAGGAAGCAATGGGGTTGCCATCTCTCCACCTTGGCCAAGGTGGCACTGGGGACACTGAGTTTAGGAACAAGGAAACAG
>PVKC010016440.1:0-20829 GCA_004027635.1 Crocidura indochinensis
TTTTTTTTTTATTAAAGGAATTTTCACATCCTGAGTGAAAGGGGTTTTGAGTGAGTGAGTCTTGACTTAACTATAACTTGTGTGCACTGTTTTGCTGTTTGTGGTGGTTAATAAAGTTTGGTTCACTCACTTCCACAGAAGCTGAAAAGGATAAGCACTAGCATTATCCTTTTTCCTTAATGATTGTACTTCAAAATAACTTACAGATCCTCTAGAAAGACATTTCTATATAAAACTAAAAAGAGTCTTCTGAGAGAATATTTAATTACTTTTCAAGGGGGCAGAGAAATAATTTGAAATTTTAGTTTTCTCTAGTAACTGGTCTTAAAAGGAAGAAATAGAACCTGGGCACTAGAAGAAATATCTCTTATATTTAAACAAACTGAAGAGAATATTAAAGATTTCTAGTTAAGGTCTAAGGTTATATGCTTGGAAATATATTTTCTCCTGAATTTAATCTTTATTAATAAAAAAACAGTGCAATTTTTAGTAAATATTTACAAATATCTTCAAAATAAAAATAAGGCCAGCATAGGACCTTAGATATTACCAAACAGTAGCAAAGACTTTTCTGGGGAGAAACGCAGTTCAGAAGTAAGAGGAATTCTAACCTCTGGTTAAGTAGATGAGAGAAGGTAGATTGTTGATTTGCTTCTTCACTTAAAAATGTGTGCAATGAATTTTTGTGTGTGTGTGTGCAATGAATTTACCTCACTGAAGTATATATGGAATATACAGTACATATAGAATAAACAGAATACAGGTTCTAACATTTAAGAGATTAATAATAAAATTTGTATTTTTGTTTCTAGTTTATCCCTATTTTTATTATTGATAATAAAATTTACCTTTTATATTTAACTTTCCCTGACTTATTACTTCCCTGACTTAGCAGTTAGAGGAAAAAATAATCAAATATAATGCTAATATTTCATGTAACATGATACTTGGCATTGTTTTTGTAATATGACTTAAAACTGAGATAAAATTTTCTATATCACCTTTAATAGAATATTGCCCCAATTAAAAGTAGCAACCACAAAACAAGATAAGGCAGAGCACCACCCCTACAAACATAACAAAAGCAGTATATAAACTCAGACATTTAAAAAACTTTTGTTTTATTTTTGCGGGGAGTCACACCCAGCAGTGCTCAGGGTCTACTCACGGATGCTGAGATTTTAACCACCATTGGTCCTGGGTCAGTCGCTTGTAAGGCAAACCCCCTACTGCTGTGCTATGTCTCTAGCCATCCCCCATTTTTTAATTTTTAAATTAATGCTTGATTCATGTAACAACTATTTCATAGACTCTAAGAATATAATATCGAATTTAAGGTATTTCACTGCTCTCCAAATGTCTCATTGATCACAATCTCTTATTTCTTAATTTCCTATATTAGATTGTATTAGCTGGCTCAAAAATTAAAAAAAAAAAAAACTCCTGTTATTTGTATATTGGCTCTTGATCTCTTCTTTAATGCAAAATCTCCCTGTGTGTTAAAATTTGTCTGATCTATAGTTTTGTTTGAAGCTACAATAAAATATGTAAAGAAAAGTGATGCATTCATTTGGAGTATCGGAGGGGAAATTAATCTCTAGACCAGCTACCCTGTATAATTAACTCCTTTGAGAAAGAAATTTCTCTTTTGAAAATGAGGCACAAGTGTATGATTAGTGAAATAACTTATCAAATAATGTTTTTAAGTGGAAGAGCTTGTATATCAATTTTGTTTTTTTCTTCCAAAATCTATTTATTTTTGTTATTAATTTACTATTTACATACGATTTCCCAAAGTAGTTCTATATGTATTAAATTAAACTCTCCTCTCAGTATTATGAAATAACTTTAATTTTCCTTGTTTAGATGTAGTTGTAAACATCCTGACATCAAAATGTAATTAATTTGCCCATGCAAACATGATGAGAGTTGAAAAGTTGTTTTTTATTGTTTTTTTTTTTTTGTTTTTTGGGCCACACCCGGCAACGCTCAGGGGTTACTCCTGGCCATTTGCTCAGAAGTCGCTCCTGGCAGGCACGGGGGACCATATGGGGAACCGGGGATCGAACCGTAGTCCGACCTAGGTTAGCGCAGGCACCTTATCTCCAGCGCCACCGCCCGGCCCCCTTTATTGGTTTGTTTTTGAGTATTAATCTAAACTACTTCTTAGTTCTATTTCTGCCAATGAAGTTAGCAATTTATGTGTGGGCCTATGTCTATGATTCTCCTTGAGTTCTGTAGATTCTCCTTTTGTCCTAGATTAAGGGTGATCAGCTGCATACAAGGCATTTTCGTTGACTCCTCTACTATCTCTTCATCATTTATGTTGACCTTATTTTCTATCTTTATAATTATGATAAAATAAAATGTAATAGGTGTTACATAAATCAAGCATTAATTTAAAAAACGAAAAAAGTATGAGAGTCTATATATTAAAGAAGTTGAAGAGAAAACTAGGTAAATAGGTAAGGCACTTACTTAGACCTGACCTACATGAGTTCTATTATTGACACCATTTATGGTATTCCAGCCCTGCTATAAATATGTCCTGAGCACAAACAGTATTTTCAAAATAACTAAAAAAAATGAAGGTAAAATGCTTAAACTAGTTGTTGTATTTCACTAGAAATATTTACTAACCAATATGATAAATATAAAATTATATATAGAAATGCTTTAATACTATAATTATTAAAATTCTACATTTTTGAAAACTAAAAGGAGATCATCATTTCTAAGAATTATTTGTTTTAAAAGTATTGAGACTTGTAACCTTAGCTAAAATATGTTGGGTATAGAGAACAACTTTTGTATTAATGTTTATTTTAATAAATTACTCAGTTATAGTTATAAATTACTTTTGCCAAAAAAGGTTAATTTTTTAAAATTAATATCTTTATTTAAACACCTTGATTACAAATATGATTGCAGTTGGGTTTTGGTCATGTAAAGAACACCCCCTTGGGGGCCGGGCAGTGGGGCTGGAGGTAAGGTGTCTGCGCTAACCTAGGATGGACCGCGGTTGGATCCCCCGGTTCCCCATATGGTCCCCGTGCCTGCCAGGAGCAACTTCTGAGCGAATAGCCAGGAGTAACCCCTGAGCGTCACTGGGTGTGGCCCAAAAACCAAAAAAAAAAAAAAAAGAACACCCCCTTTACCAGTGCAACATTCCCACCACCAATGTCCCAAATCTCCCTCCTCCTCACTCCTCCCCCACCTATACTCTAGACAGTCTTTCTGTTTCCCAGAGGAGGTTAATTTTATCTACAAACCTAGATAATTAGCTGACTTCGACCTAACTGAAATTGCTCTCGTTAGCTACGTTTGTATAAAATAAATGTGTCGAAATATTTATCACTGGTGCCATTTGACATTAATGCTATAAACAATCTTTTGTCCTTAAAATTCTTTTTAAATATAAATGCTAGCATTCAACAGTATGCAACTTGTGCCAGGTCAGTGCACTGAAGAATATGCACGGCCCTCCACAGCTGCACAGTATTATAGTCAATGAACCCAAATACATAAAAACAAAAACCCCCACAAAAATACAAGAGTTGTAATGGGAAAGCAACACAACCCCACTATCCTTAGTAAATAAAAAGGGTAATTCTGAGTACCCATTAAGTATCAGCCACATATTAGCCTCTATGATAAGGATTTTAAGGGAGAGAATGTGGAGGTTGCTCAAAGAAGTCCAAGAAATTATGGATTGAACAGCCAATCAGATACAAGAGGCAATGTTAATAGAAATGGCAAAACTTCAAGTAGAAATCATAAAATTAAAAAATTGATAGGTAAGTCAGAAAACTCATTAGATGGTCTCAGTAGTATTGTGGTAACAAAGTAATAATAGCTGCTGAGGATAGAATCGATGAGCTGGAAGACGAGCTGTATAACATCTTCATACAATAGATAAAATTGTAAAAGACCCTTAAAATATACAAATAGTTTAATCCCTCTCAATAAACATGAATAGAGCTGTCTTTTAGGACTTTCTTCAGCCTCCTTCCAGGTTCCAGAGCCATTCCAGATTGTCTTCTCCCCTGGAGCCTGTCAGGTCTCTGACAGTAATAAAAGATGACAGTTTCCTAAGGTCAACTCAAAAATTTCCTTTATAGGTATTTATTTTCTGTTTTATTTGTATTTTGTTATATTTACATATTTGTTATATATTATGTTCCAAAACATTCGATTTATTTTCCTATATGATTTGCCGCACACTTCAGGGTTTTCTTTTTCATATATCTGACCTATAGCATGTAGTTTATGACACTGAATTCTCAACACTAACTGTGGGTCACTGTGGGTGACAATGAACTTAACTCTTGTTTTTCTTCTAATGATAAGATAAAACTTATAAGATAAGATATATCATAATTAACAAGATATGATAATCTTATCATACTTGATAAGATGTAAGATAAGATATGCATCATAATAGATGGCTAAAGTCATCTTTTGAATCTAAAACCAAAAGGTACTTCTACTGTCAACATCACTACCACAATGACAAAGATCACAGCAATTCAGTTTATGTGACACTTAAAAGATAAAAGAATGGGGCCAGGCGGTGGCGCTGGAGATAAGGTGCCTGCGCTAACCTAGGACGGACCATGGTTCAATCCCCCGGTTCCCCATATGGTCCCCCGTGCCTGCCGGGAGCAACTTCTGAGCGAATAGCCAGGAGTAACCCCTGAGTGTCTCACCGGGTGTGACCCAAAAAACAAAAACAAACAAACAAACAAAAAGATAAAAGAACAACCAAATTAAGGAATGACTTTAACTTGATTTATATTAACAGATTTAATATGGGAAATATTGGCACTTTGTAACTTAGTGTCTTATTGTCATTTTAAATTGCTATTTTTTTGTTTTGGGGACACACCCAGTGATGCTCAGTGTTTACAATTGGCTATGCTCCTAGAAATTGTTCCTGGCTTCAGGGACTATATGGGATGCCCTAGGATCAAACCATCCTAAGTCAACATATGCAAGGCAAATGTCTTACCACTTGTGTCACCACTGTGGCCCCTTAAATTGCTGTTTTTATGAAAAATAGTAATGTTATTAATATGTGAATTCTACTACAATATATTCTGACAAAGAAAATCAATTTTTCATAGAACTTTTATTAATATCAGCTCATGTAATGAGAAATTTAATTGAAATCACATGTGTTTTGCCATAAATTTGGAGAAATATTGACTTTATTACAATATTATACAATAAATTATAAATAATTATTCATAAGAGTTGAAAATAATTATCAAATTAAAGTAACTTTAGAATTGCTTTTAGTATGCTACAAAATAAAATCAAACACCCCAAATCTAAAGTGAGGATATTTGATCAGTTTAATTCAATGTTTTTCAAAAGTTTTTAATCATAGATCTTAACATTATATAACACCATGAAATGTTATTTATTTTACTTGAAAAGCATTCTCTTGAAATGTTTGATTAAAACAAACAAACAGAAATTATGTATTGCAATTAATAAGAAATACATTTAATGCCACATTGTTACTGATGAGATGGAATGAACAATTCTTTTTTGTTTGTTTGTTTGTTTTGGGGCCACACCCAGTAGCGGTCAAAGGTTACTCATGGCTCTACACTCAGAAGTTACTTCTGGCAGGCTCAGAGGACCATATGGGATGCTGGGAATCAAACTCAGGACAGACAATTGCAAGGCAAACATCCTACCTGTTATGCTATTGCTCTGACCCTGAATTGAACAATTATAATGTCAAGTGATTCAGCTGATATCACATATAAGGTTAATAACTTTTCCCTTGCTCTTTAGTGATAATTTGAGCTAGCAATAATGTTCAAAGAGATCTAGGTACCATTACCTTTCCTTTGAAGAAAGTTAAGGCCTTTGAGTTCTTGAACTTAGTTTAATTATTGCTAGGGATAGAACAATAGCAATAGAAGAAGCAGAATTATTTTTTCAGTTATCTTACTACAATACATTATTTCATGCAGAATTCCATATTAATAGATTTTCTATTAATGTGATATCTCTTTAAGAGGCGACAATGACAAATAATATAGTTCTTATTCAACTTCATATCAGTTATGAAAATTTGATTCTTGAATTCTCTATGCCATCATAAAATATTTTGGTAAATTCCACTCAGTGATCCAAAGTCAGTATATAGGAACAAGAAAATATAAACAAGAAATCTACAGGTATTTTGACCTCACATGTGATGACAGTGTAAGTTGTTTATCAGAAGTCATCTTCCTTAAGACTAGATTAATGACATTGTTCAGAAGAGAAGCAGCTCTGCTCTTATTTGTATCCAGAAGCAGATACTTCCTACAGTTAAACATAAATGTCAGAATGAAGCTCTTTTAAGTTTGAATTCTAGTTCTGGCTCTTAGAAAGTTAGTTATGTTAGGATCTCATTGGTTAAATGGGGTATATATATTGCTTTCATAGTTTTGTTGTTGTATGCAATTAAGCAATTCTAATAATTGCTAGCTCTAAGTCTCCTTACCCTTCTCATTTTTCCTCTAATCATGCTATTGTTAACAATTTTCTTATTTTGGTTTTGAGGCCACACCTGGTGACTGGCAGGGATTGTTCCTGGCTTGGGGGACCATAGAGGATGCCAGGAAATAAAACCTTGGTCCTTCCTAGATTAGTGCGTATATGGCCAGTGCATTACTGCTTGTGCCACTGCTCCAGCCCCAGTTGTTTACCATTTTTATGCCATGTTTCAAAATCTAACACAAAATACTATTAAACCCACCTGTCCCTTTCTAAGTATTTTTTCTTTGTTTTGGTGCATCACTAGCCTGTGTTTAGGGCTTAATCTTGGATCTGTACTCAATAGTCATTCCTAGATGCTGGTGAAGTTTGGGGAACCACATGGGATGCCAGAGTAATTATACTCAGGTAGGCTATGTGCCAGGTCAATGACATGCCTGTTATCTTACCTTTCTTGCACCCTTCTTAGGTATTTGTTGTTAATTTTGTAAAAGTATCCTTCCTACATTTACTAAAATTTCCATATTTTGCTCATGATTCTGCTTCTGTTAATCAAACTCTCATCTCCTTTTCTTTACCTTTTCTTTATTTTTTGGTCTTTTGGTCACACCTTAACAGCACTCAGGAGTTACTCCTGTTTTTGTGCTTAGAAATCGCTCCTGGCAGGCACAGGAGACCATTTGGGATGCTGTGATTCGAACCACCACCCGTCTTGGAACAGCTGCTTAGAAGGTAAACACACTACCGCTGTGCTATCTCTCTGGCCCCCAAACTCTCATTTGTAATTTTACTGTTGTTTAGCATACAGCAATATTTCAATAACCCCCATATACTTCATGATAATAATATTACTATTTTATTAGACAAATAAGCTTTGGAATTCCTAATTTTATTTGACTTTTTTTTTTTTTTTTTTTGGTTTTTGGGTCACACCCGGCAGCGCTCAGGGGTTACTCCAGGCTCCATGCTCAGAAATTGCTCCTGGCAGGCACGGGGGACCATATGGGGCGCCAGGATTTGAACCGATGACCTTCTGCATGAAAGGCAAACGCCTTACCTCCATGCTATCTCCCGGGCCCCTTATTTGACATTTTTAACTAGAAAATATTGGCTTAAAGATTTTATGATATGTGAGGTGCAGTCCTAATTGGCATGAATGCACTACACTTAATTTCTTTTCCTTTGTTATTTTCTTTTTTCAATTAGAAATAGCCTTGTCGATTATATGAGGCCAAATTTAGCTACATAAATGTGAATTTGATGTTCTTATGTTTTATATTTTGATAATATGTACTTGAAAATTGTTAAATGAATGCAATAAAAATGACTAGAACAGGGAAAATATGAATATAAGACAGGATCAAGCTTCTGTATAATAACAAGAGTTGAACTATATACTAAAAACTCATATTTTACACTTTATGTTTTTTTTCAAAAATACAAATTTACTGAGAAAAGTATATTGCAGTATTTTATAGTAAAATTTAGTGGTATTCATAAAATATAAAATATAAAAATAAGTGCTAATTTTAAATAGCAAAAAATGAAAAATATAGACTCAGCTCTTCTTACTCAAAAATATTTTCTTCACAAACATGCTGATTTAATGGTTTTCATCAAAGCTGGAATAAGCTTCATCAATCTTTATTCCTCATATTGATCTAGAGCTCCCCTGTATCTCAAGAAGCTATGCATTGCTATCTTTATACATACATATATACACATATATTTTTATATACTACACATATATCTATCATAGCAGATTTTGACAGAAGTTAATTTTGTATATATGTTAAATAAAATTTTTTTTGAGAAAAGGGAAACTATTTTGTGACTTAAAAAACTATTTCACGGGCCGGGCGGTGGCACTGGAGGTAAGGTGCCAGCCTTACCGCGCTAACCTTGGACGGACCGTGGTTCGATCCCCCGGTGCCCCATATGGTCCCCCAGGCCAGGGGCTACTTCTGAGCGCATAGCCAGGAGTAACCCCTGAGTGTCACTGGGTGTGGTCCAAAAACCAAAAAAAAAAAAAAAAAACAACAAAAAAAAACTATTTCACCAGCTATGAGAGAACAATAGTTCTCATTAACACTATTATTTAGTGTTCTTAAATATATTTAAGAACTTTAATTATACTTTAAATATATTTTAGGAACGCATATTTAATTATATGAGCCAATGTACAAATTAGTGACTAGCTATGATACATTTCTGTGAGGATATCTAGAAAACTTTTACTTCCATTTTCTTACAAAGTATTTGATCTACATATTTTACTTCTGTTTATTTACTGTTAAAGCAAATATGTCAGCATGTCTTGCAGAAATTCTATTAAAAACTCTCTTTAATTATTATCAAACATTAAAAATATATCACGTGTTTTGCACAGAATAAACAAGGATGCTTTTTTGTATTTTTTAAACTTTCTCAGAATAAATTCATGAATACGTATATTTGATAATACATATGAACAATGGTGTCTTATGCAACACTAAAACAACTTTATCTAGTAATTTAGATTTAGGACTAATTTATACAAAAGACAATTTTTAGTTATAATTAATTTAACATATTTCTTCTAAAAAATATATGCACTTTTCGGAGCCAGAGTGGTGGCACAAATGATAGGGCATTTGCCTTGCACGTGGCTAACCTAGGACGGACTGCAGTTCAACTCCCTAGCATCTCATATGGTCCCCAGAGTCAGGAGCAATTTCTGAGCATATAACCAGGAGTGTAACTGAGCAACACAAAGTGTGGCCAAAAAAAAATCAAACAAAAATGCACTTTTGTTAAAATTTAAAAAATTAGTAAGATTTTGTTTATTATTTTCCTCCAGAAAATATGGAAAGAAATCATAGTCTTACTACGTTTGTGAAGTACTACATTAATTAGGAATTTTTTTAGGTTATATAAAGTTAAATTCATTTTAGTAATTAGCTAGACTATTGTTTTAGTAATTCTATTCTTTATTTTCATATTTAATTGCAAATTTTTCACACAATTTCTTTTAGAGACTGAAAGTTCCCCAATAGTAAATAGTCCATCTTTCCTAATGTAAGCTGTAACAGTCATCAAAATATTGAGTGAAAAACATGCATAAAAGTTTTAGTGAATATTTAAACAAAATAATTACTTCTAATATTAACCCTGCTTCAAAATATAAAAGAGGACACAAGGAAATGGAGACACATACCCTGCTCATGGATTGGCAGGGCTAATATAATTAAAATGGCAATACTCCCCAAAGCATTGTATAGATTTAATGCAATACCTCTAAAGATACCCATGACATTCTTCAAAGAAGTGGAACAAACAATCCTAAAATTCATTTGGAACAATAAACACCCATGAATAACTAAAGAAATCCTTGGGAAAAGGAATATGGGAGGCATTACTTTCCCGAATTTTAAATTGTATTACAAATCAATATTTGATAAAACAGCATGGCATTGGAATTAAGATATATCTCCTCAGATTAGCAGAATAGATATACTGAGTGAGGTAGAATCAGATATATCCCATGATATCCCACAATTAAGGATTCTTAATACACAGCTACTAAAAGTTAATTCAAAATCAACCACATAAAGAAGGTCAAAGTGATAGTACAAGGGTTAAAGCACTTGTGGCTGACGCAAGTTTAAATACCTGGCACCACACATAGTTCCTGAACACTACCAAGAGTCACTCCTAAGCCTAAAGACAGGAATGAATCCTCTTATACCAGATATGGCCATTAGCTCCTCTCCAAAATGAACAAAGCAACAATAAGAAAAACAAATGAACAACTCACATAATAAATCTGAGGTATATGTCACATTTTTAAAATTAAAACACTTGTTTTATAAAGTTATTCATTGCTGAATTTTAGACATCAAATGTTCTGGCACCAATCCCACCAGCTCGCGCTATCAATCCTTGCTCAGTTTTCCTAGGTTCCTTCTCATACACTCCCCTCAAGCCTGCTGTCTTGACAGGCACCTTTTACATTTGGTTGTTAAAGTTTGAGACTCATTATTTCAGTGTTTTGACCTTTGGTTTAGATATTTTAGCTCTGTTCTTAATATTACCAATGTATGTGAATCGCCTAGACTCCTTATTTCTTATCTTTCTCCCACTTCTCTCCATTCTATTTTTCTTTCTCCTCATTATACTCCGAGGCAAGGGCACCCACCCTTTAAATCATTGCATTCCCTCCTGCTATCATTAGAAATACCATTTATAAGTGTTACTATCTTGTGTTTATCTTCACTTTTTTGACTTACTTAATTTTCCACAATATATTCCAATTCCATCCATGTTTTTTTTCTTTTTTTGAGGGGAGGCATGGTAATCTCTGTATTGTTCCAATTTTTAGTATATGTGCTACTGAAGTAAGCACTCGATTCCATCCATGTTGAGGCAAATTTCATGATGTAGTGTGACCACGTTGCATTTTTCAGGTGAAAATAGGTTGTAAGTTAAAAAGAATTTAAGAAGCATTGGTTTTTAATACCTTATTCAAAGGATTCTGTGCATATGAATATGCTAGAGAAATGATTAAAAGCAAATTTCTAGGTTCCATCTACAAAGTTTTAGATAATATTTGTATAGAATGGGACTCAAAACTTTGCAATTTTTAGCTAGTGCCCAAGATTTCTCTACCACTATTCCAGAGATCATACTTTAAGAATTGACAAATGTGTAAGAAATAGTTGTGTTCTGCCTCTGAATCCATGAAGAAAGACTCTATTTTAGATTTCCTATGACCTGTGAAAAATATCAGATTCTCTAATTACAGAGCACTGATTCTGACAGCCACACTAAGCAGAATGTTTCCTGGCATCATAAAAAGACCTTGACGTTTGACAATGAGCGTGTATGGAGCCTGTAGTTGATCCCATGACAGTATGCTTCAAGAGTGAAGAAACCCTTTATTTCCTTGATCAAGGGAATTCCCTTTTTAATTTTCCCCAACACTTACTGTGCCTATGCAAAAACAAACAAACAAACAAAAACAAATAAAACAGAAAAACTTGCCACACCAGCCCCCTCATTTTTTTTCTTTTTTTAGTTGTTTTTGTGTTTTTTGTTGCTGCTTGTTTTGGACAGTTTATTTTCATTCTTTTAAATTTGTATTTATAGCTTCTAGATGGGGTCCTCCCAGCTTTTTTTCTCTTTATTTTTCCAACAGAAGCACAGAACTTGAATCATCTTATTCTGACTCAACAATTGAGGGGAAAAATGGATGGTACTAGGAGCAAACATTCACATGAACATTGAGTGGAAATATAAAATGATCATACATAAATACCAAACCCAAACTCAACAGCAACAGAATCAAGATAACCCAATCTACATCAAGCTATACACATAGGGGACCCTATTACACTAGCAGTCCAGGGAGCAAGAGGGGTGGTATATGATATATGTTGGGAACAAGAGTGAAGGAAGGACAACACTGGTGGTAGGAATGACCCTATTTCACTGTCACTATGTACCTTAAATATAGCTGTTAAAGAATTGTAATTCACATTGGTCACAATAAAAATTATTAGCAAAAGAAAAAATATAGTTGTGCTCTGTTTTTTAATTAAATGTATTCCGTAGTGCAAAATGAGGTTTTCTTCATTCCTGCTGTCATCTTAATTCATGTTATTTCTGGAAAAGAACTCATCATAATTTTTTTGCAAAATTTTACTGAGGATACTACAGTTAGAATTAAAGATATTTTCTTATCATGTAGATAATGTGTCTAAACCTATTCCTAAATAATTTTGGATAAGTGAGAAATTAAAATGCGAATCAAATGTCAATGATCAAAATTTGAAGCTAACATAAAATTTATATATAATTAAAATAATACTTTATTGAATATGTAGTGCCAAAAATTAAACTGGACTCAACTGAGTGCAAGGTAAGTATTTTAACCCCTTTACTATATCTCTAATTCCACAAATTGAATACTTTGAAGGGTAATGTGCTGTTTTAAACTAGAGTTTAGGTCATTAGAGGCAATTGGTTGGTCGCATGCAAAATTTTCTAATGTATTTAAATTATTACAAAGGGTATGGAATAGGTTCTCAGATAATTTACTACCATCCACATGGTTCAATTTATTCATTTTTAAATTTATTTTTATTTTTGAATCATACACATAATAAAGACCAAAGGCTATTACTAGCTTTGTGTTCAGGAATGAACCCTCAAGGTGGTCAGGGCCCACATGCAGTTCTAAGATTTAAAGTAGGATTGGCTGAGTTCAAGGTAGGAATCAAATCTATTCATTCTCTCTAACTTGCAAGTCTATTTTAATAAACTACTATAAATCCATATTAAATTCCATTTTTATCCTTTTTCTTTCCAGGTCTATAAGATATTATTATTTATAAACAAATATTTATTCAAATAAGAAACTCAGATAGACAGTAAATACAAGAAAATATTTCTATTTCCTCTTGCCATTCTGGAAATGGAATCAGAACTTTGGTATAACTTCCAATCTTTAAGAGTGAAATGTACAGTTTGTATTTTAATATATTCAATGTTTACCACCATATAAGTTACTATCAAAAAGAAAAGTACTAATGAAGATGTACCGAAAACAGAATTTTTATACAATGTTTATGGAAATGCAAATTGTTGCAGCAATTATGGAAATTAGTAGGGTGAATCTTCAAAAACTCATCAATTCTTTGCAATTCATATTTTCCACATCCTGGCATGTACTCATACAATGTATAGTTATTAATTTACTTATTTATCTATCTATATTTACTTGGCTGCATATATGAGTCTCTATACCTATCGTCATGCTTAGCCATTACAAAGTATTTTCAATGTACAGACTTGGAAGCAAGTTAATTGTCTAATGATATGACTATATAAAGATTATATGGTATATATGTATGCACCATATGACACTACTCAGCTATAAATATAAGAAACTTCTCCGAGGAAGACCAACAGATGGTCAGAAGGCACATGCAAAAATACTCATCATATACATCACTAGAAAATTTAAATCAAGACAATAATGAGATATCATTTTATGCCAGTTAGAATAATATATATCACAAAAACTATAAACATATGAATTGACTGGAACTCTCAACCATTACTGGTGGGATTGCTGCTTGGTCCACTCCCATGGAAAACAAAATAAAGGGTTCTCAGTAAACTCAAAATTGAGCTACCCACTTTTGGGTATTTGTCTCCAGGACAGAAAAACATTTATTCAAAAGAATGTATGAGTACCACGATTTATTACAGCACTCAATATTGTTTAGATGTCCAGTAACAGATGAGTGTATCATGAATATGTGATACATATTGACAATGGGATATACTTCATAGCTGTAAGAAAGGATGCAATTATGCAATTTGCTGCAACGTGGATGGCACTGGAAGATATTATGTTAAATGAAGTAAGCCAGAAGAAGGATAAATACAGAATGATATAATTTAAATAGGTATTTAGAATAACTGCAAAAAGAAATGCAATGGTATAACTGGGAGTTGTTGCAAACACCTTTGCCTCCAGAGTATAGTGAGAAGGGAAGAAATTGAGTGGAGGAGGAGAAACACAAATATGAAGGGATGGGGGACAGAGCCAAGTGGTCACAGGTGCATTGGTGGAAATAAACAAAAAACAGATTGAACTAAATATTCAAACTAAAGTCAACAATAATGAAATTAAAAGAACCAACTCTTAACAATCTCAACTTTAAATGGGCCTCTCATACTGGAATACTGGAGGACAAAGAGTGGTGCAATAGGATGCATTCTAAACATTGGTGAAGGGAGGTTGACATTGTTGGTGAGATTGGACCTGATCTTTTGTATGACTGAAACCAAACTATGAAGGACTTTGTTACTCACAATGGTTTCAATAAAATAAAATAAAATAAATAAATCACAGAAAAATCTGATTCACTACAAAATGAATAGATTTAGAGAGTATAAGTCTAGTGAAGCATGTCAAGTAGAGAAAGACAAACACTATATGATATAAAATTTGTGTACATAGAGAAACAAAATGAATCATTAATTTTGGCTTATAGTCAAAATTTGTTCATTTATTAGCTATATAATAATAAATGAGCAAATTTTAACTATAAGACAAAATTAATGATTAGCAAAAGAAAGGACAGATAAAAAGTCAGGAATTAAAAGGATCTACTATTCTAGTAAAGGTAAGAATTTTATAATGATTTTGAATATAATAGTGTTGATTAGAATCACTTTTAGCTGTGCAATTTTATAAGCTGTTACTTTAAAATATTTAAAACAAAATTGATGAAAATTATTTAAGATATTCTACTTTTATACATATATTAAAACTAAAATGGCTTCACATTAGACTTAGTTCTTATTTGGAGGTTAGGTATTTGGGACTACATTCACTACTGGCCAGGTATTAGTCTTGATTCAGCTCAGGGTTCACTCAGCACTACTTATGGCATTTCAACTGGCATTTTAAATGAGGGGAATTGTCATGGGAAGGTTGCACTAGTGAATGGGGTGTTCTTTTTTTTAAATATTTTATTTTAACACCTTGATTACATACATAATTGTGTTTGGGTTTCAGTCATGTAAAGAACACCACCCATCACCAGTGCAACGTTTCCATCACCATGGTCCCAAATCTCCCTCCTGTCCACACCCCCCCCCCCCCCCCCCCCCCCCCCCCCCCGCCTGTACTCTAGACAGGCTGTCCATTTCCCACATACATTCTCATTATTAGGACAGTTCAAAATGTAGTTATTTCTATAACTAAACTCATCACTATTTGTGGGAGCTTCATGAGGCGAGCTGGAACTACCAGTTCTTTTCTCTTTTGTGTCTGAAAGTTATTATTATTGCAAGAATATCTTTCAATTTTCTTAAAACCAGTAGATGAATGATACATTTCTGCGTTTTTCTCTCTCTCTCTCTGACTTATTTCACTCAGCATGATAGATTCCATGTACATCCATGTATAGGAAAATTTCATGACTTCATCTCTTCTGACAGCTGCATAATCTTCCATTGTGTATATGTACCACAGTTTCTTTAGCCATTCGTCTGTTGAAGGGCATCTAGATTGTTTTCAGAGTCTTGTTATGGTAAATAGTGCTGCAATGAATATAGGTGTAAGGAAGGAGTTTTTGTATTGTATTTTTGTGTTCCTAGGGTAAATTCCTAGGAGGGTTATAGCTGGATCTTATGGGAGCTCGATTTCCATTTTCTGGAGGAATCTCCATATCGCTTTCCATAAAGGTTGAACTACACGGCATTCCCACCAGCAGTGGATAAGAGTTCCCTTCTTTCCACATCCCCGCCAACACTGTTTGTTCTCGTTCTTTGTGATGTGTGCCATTCTCTGTGGTGTGAGGTGGTACCTCATAGTTGTTTTTATTTGCATGTCCCTGATGATTAGTGATGTGGAGCATTTTTTCATGTGTCTTTTGGCCGTTTGTATTTCTTTCTTGTCAAAGTTTCTGTCCATTTCTTCTCCCCATTTTTTCATGGCATTAGATGTTTTTTTTCTTGTAAAGTTCTGTCAGATCCTTGTATATTTTGGAAATTAGCCCCTTATCAGATGGGTATTGGGTGAATAGTTTCTCCCACTCAGAGGGAGACTCTTGTATCCTGGGCGCTATTTCCTTTGAGGTGCAGAAGCTTCTCAGCTTAATATAGTCCCATCTGTTTATCTCTGCATTTACCTGCTTGGAGAGTGCATTTTCCTCCTTGAATATGCTTGTAGTCTCAATGTCCTGGAGTGTTTTGCCTACGTGTTGTTCTATGTATTTTATGGTTTCAGGTCTGATATCAAGGCCTTTCATCCATTTGGATTTCGTCTTCGTACATGATGTTAGTTGGGGGTCTAAGTTCATTTTTTGCACGTGGCAAGTCAGTTATGACAACACCACTTGTTGAAGAGGCTTTTTTGCTCCATTTAGGATTTCTTGCTCCTTTATCGAAAATTAGGTGACTGTATGTCTGGGGAACACTTTCTGAGTATTCAAGTCTATTCCACTGACCTGAGGACCTGTCCTTATTCCAATACCATGCTGTTTTGATATCTATTGCTTTATAGTAAAGTTTGAAGTTGAGGAAAGTAATTCCTCCTATGTTCTTTTTCCAAATGATTGCTTTCACTATTTGAGGTGTTTATTGTTCCAAATGAATTTCAAAAGTGCCTGATCCACTACTTTGAAGAATGTCGTGGGGATCTTTAGAGGGATCGCAATAATCTGTATAACGCCTTGGGAAGCATAGACATTTTGATGATGTTAATCCTGCCAATCCATGAGCAGGGTATGTGTTTCCATTTCCGCGTATCCTCTCTTATTTCCTGAAGCAGAGTTTTATAGTTTTCTTTGTATAGGTCCTTCACATTTTTAGTCAAGTTGATTCCAAGTTATTTGAGTTTGTGTGGCACTATTGTAAATGGGGTTGTTTTCTTAATGTCCCTTTTTTCCTTATTACTATTGGTGTATAGAAATGTCATTGATTTTTGCGTGTTAATTTTGTAGCCTGCCACCTTGCTATATGAGTCTATTGTTACTAGGAGCCTTTTCATAGAGTCTTTAGGGTTTTCTAAGCAGAGTATCATGTCATCTGCAAAAAGCAAGAGATTGACTTCTTCCTTTCCTATCTGGATTCCCTTGATATCTTTCTCTTGCCTAATCGCTATGGTGAGTACTTCCGGTGATATGCTGAATAGGAGTGTTGAGAGAGGACAGCCTTGTCTTGTACCAGAATTTAGAGGGAAGGCTTTTAGTTTTTCTCCATTGAGCATAATATTTGCCACTGGCTTGTGGTAGATGGCCTTAACTATATTGAGAATGGTTCCTTCCATTCCCATCTTGCTGAGAGCTTTGATCAAGAATGGGTGTTGAACCTTATCAAATGTTTTCTCTGCATCTATTGATATGATCATGTGATTTTTATTTTTCTTGTTGTTGATGTTATGTATTATGTTGATAGAGTTACAGATGTTAAACCATCCTTGCATTCCTGGGATAAAACCTACTAGATCATGGTCGATGATCTTCTTAATGAGGCATTGTATTCTATTTGCCAGAATTTTGTTGAGGATCTTTGTATCTGCATTCATCTGCGATATTGGTCTGTAATTTTCTTTTTCATTGCATTTCTTTCTGGTTTGGGTATCAAGGTGATGTTGGCTTCATAAAAGGTATTTGTGTTTCCGTTTTTTTGATTTTATGAAAGAGTTTTGCCAGGATTGGTAGTAGTTCCTCCTGGGAAGATTGAAAGAATTAGCTAGTGAATCCATCTGGGCCTGGGCTTTTGTTTTTGGGCCGACATTTGATTAACGTTTTAATTTCATCAATAGTGATGGGGGTGTTTAGATTTGCTATATTCTCTTCTTTCAACCGTGGAAGATTGTAAGAGTCCAAGAATGTATCCATTTCTTCCAGGATTTCATTTTTAATAGCGTAGAGCTTCTCAAAGTAGTTTCTGATTACCCTTGGAATATCTGCCATATCAGTAGTGATCTCTCCTTTTTCATTCCTAATACTAGTTATCAAGATTCTCTCTCTCTTTCTTTGTTAGTTTTGCCTTGGTCTATCAATCTTGTTTATTTTTTCAAAGAACCAACTTCTGCTTTGGTTGATATTTGGGTTTTTTGGGTTTCCACTTCATTAATTTCTGCTCTCAGCTTTGTTATTTCCTTCTGCCTCCCTATTTTTGGATCCTTTTGTTGAGCACTTTCTAGTTCTATAAACTGCGTCATTAAGCTACTCAGGTAAGCCCCTTCTTCCTTCCTGATGTGTGCTTGCAAAGCTATAAATTTTCCTCTCAGTACTGCTTTTGCTGTGTCCCATAAGTTCTGATAGTTTGTGTCCTCATTATCATTTGTTTCCAGGAATCTTTTCATTTCCTTTTTGGTTTTATCTTGGACCCACTGGTTATTCAGTATGAGGCTGTTTAACTTCCAGTTGTTAGAGTTTTTCTTCTTTGTTACTTTGGAATTCACAAATAATTTCAGAGTCTTGTGGTCAGCAAAGGTATGTTTTATGTGCCAGCATGTAGTCTATCCTGGAGAATGTCCCATGTACATTGGAGAAGAATGTGTATCCGGGTTTCTGGGGATGGAGTGTCCTATATATATCTACTAGGCCTCTTTCTAACATTTCTCTCCTCAGGTCCAGTATATTCTTGTTTGGTTTCAGTCTGGTTGACCTATCCATTGTTGACAAAGCTGTGGTGAGGTCCCCCACAATTATTGTGTTGTTGATGTTATTTTTCAGTTTTGTCAACAATTGTATTAAATATTTTGCTGGACCCTAATTCGGTGCATATATGTTTAGAAGCGTGATTTCTTTCTGCTCTACATACCCCTTGATTAATATATAATGTCCATCTTTGTTCCTTACAACCTTCATGAGTATAAAGTTTGCATTATCTGATATAAGTATGGCCACTCCAGCTTTTTTATGGGTGTTGTTTGCTTGGATAATTTTCCTCCAGCCTTTATTTGAGTCTTTGTTTGTTCTGACAATTCAGGTGCGTTTCTTTTAGACAGCAATAAGTTGGATTGAGTTTTTTGATCCATTTAGCCACTTGGTGTCTCTTAACTGGTACATTTAGTCCACTGACATTGAGAGAAAGAATTGTCCTGGGATTTGCTGACATTTTTATTTTGAATTTGGTGTGTCTTTTGTTTAGTCTTGTCTTAATTTAGGTCTTTCAGTTTTTCTCTTAAGTGTGGTTTTGAATCTATAAAGTTTCTGAGCTGTTTATTGTCTGCAAAACCATATATTTTTTCATAAAACCAGAAAGTGAGTTTTGCTGGGTACAGAATTCTAGGTGAAGCATTCATTTCATTCAGTCTTGTCACAATATCCCACCACTGCTTTCTGGCCTTGAGTGTTTCTGGTCACTGCAAATCTCAAGGATGCTCCCTTGAATGTAATTTCCTTTTTTGATTTTGTTGTTTGCAGAATTATGTCTCTATCTGTGGGATTCGACATTGTGACTAAAATGTGTCTTGGGGTATTTTTTCTGGGGTTTCTTTTGGTTGGTACTCTTTGGGCATGCAAGATTTGATCACATATATTCTTTAATTCTGGAAGTTTCTCTTTAATGATGTTCTTTTTTTGTTTGTTTGTTTGTTTTTGTTTTTTTTGGGGTCACACCCGGCAGTGATCAGGGGTTAATCCTGACTCCATGCTCAGAAATTGCTCCTGGCAGGCATGGGGGACCATATGGGGCACCGGGATTCGAACCAATGACCTTTTGCATGAAAGGCAAACGCCTTACCTCCATGCTATCTCCTGGGCCCCTTTAATGATGTTCTTGACCGTTGATTCTTCCTGGAAATTTTCTTCTTGTGTCTCTGGGACTCCAATGATTCTTAAGTTGTTTCTGTTGATCTTATCATAGACTTCTATTTTCATCTGTTCCCATTCTTTGACTATTTTTTCCATTGTCTGTTCGTTTGTTTTAAGTTTTCCAATCTCTCCCGCTGTAAGGATTTGTTATTTATCTCATCTTCCACAGCACCAATTCTGTTCTCAGCTTCTTCTATCCTGGTGTTGAGGTCATCCATTTTACCATTCAATTCATTTACTGAGTTTTTCAGGTCTGTTCGTTGACATGTTATTTCATTTTGGAGTTTTGTGATTTCTGTCATCATATTTTCTTGGTTCTTATTAGTGTTCTCTTCAACTCAGTCCATGGTTTCTTTTAGTTCTTTCAGCATCTTCCATATTGCTTTTCTAAAGTCCTTATCTGAGAGATTGATTAGTTTGTTGGTCATTATCTGGTCATCAGAATTGTCATCTTTGTTCTCTATGTCTGACGCTGGCCTGCGTTGTTTCTCCATTGTCACACTAGTATTGTGTGTTTTTCTACGTGTTGCTGTGGTATTCATTGGGTAAATAATGTGCGCAGTCAGACACCTCTGGTTCCGTCCTTTCTGGGTATGTCGATTTGCCTACAAGGGAGTGGAGTCCTCCGTGGATGAGGCCTCTCAAAGGATCAAATCTTGGACCTAGGCACACAGCAGAGATGATAGTCCAGAGAGAAATGCTGGGCTTAAGTGATCCAGCACAGTCCTTAGTATGATTTTTTTCTCTTCTTGTTGCGATGATGTTCTTCCTTAGAAAGAGCGCATGGCCGAGTAGCGAAGTGGAACCAAAGTGCTCTTCTGCAGCCTATTATCAGCCCACTCCCACCACATCCAGACGGCATGAGAGGACAAATAAACACAAAGAAAAGATAAGACTCACAGTTCTTTGCAGTCATCTCCAATAGACAGGCGTTGATTCGCAGAAATTCCCAGCCTGATGTCACTAACAGGGGACCTTGCTTTTTTTTTTTTTTTTTTTT